>ML777568.1:854731-914838 GCA_009831015.1 Picea engelmannii | reverse complement strand
TATTGAAAGAATGAGGAAAGAAGAGGATTATGCCATTCAAATACACATATGCAGATCTGAAATAAATAAATGACAGCAAACCATAAGAATGCAGGTTGATAACGGAGTTCGGCACAATGTTTGCCTACGTCTCCGGGCCTTTTCTTTGTGGGGGAGGCTTCTTTGTTTCTGCTCAAGTGCTCAAAATTACATCTCAGAAATGCCAAAAGGCTACAAGACTAATCTGGTCTTGTTCTCCCAGATCTCTAGAACCCTGTAAAAGAAACGGCATGCAAAACTGATGCTCCAAGCTCCCAGAAACGATCCGACAGCGTTTCCACCTCAAAGGCTTCCCTGCATCAAACTAACTTTGGCTTGGCTTTCTTTCAGCATAACTCTGCTCTGAATGACTGTCTTTGGCCTCAAACAGGCCTGGTTTATATAGCATTGGAGTTGGTTTCACATCCCCAACTTCCTCCAAGAATCTGGCCTCCAAAAATGCCCAATATCCCCCAAAAATGGAGTAATTCTGCTAATAATAGGCATATTAATTAAAAAAAAAACAAATTCTTTAATATAAAACCCACTTCATAGAAATAATAGGCGCTAGGCCCCCCAGCAGGTGCGCGCACCCCCTTTAATTCGGTTGTATGGTGCGGCCATATGGCCACGCGCTATAGCGCTGGCCCCATTTCTCCGGCCCCGGTCCTGGTCTCGTGGCGCGCCATATGGCCACGGGCTGTTGGTTAAATAACCGCGCGTGCTATGCGCCCAAACGGTTGATTGTGGCCCCGGTTATATGGCATATGGTTGGCGCGAAAACCGTGGTTTAAAACTTATCACCCCGCGCGTTGTATTACTCCGCGCCCATGGTCCAATGAAACGGTCATATGTTATGTCGAGGGCCGGGGCTAAGCCTCGGCCCTTTTCCCGCCGAATGAAACGTTACAATAATTCAAATAAATTGTTTCCCGTTTATTTAACAAGAATCACCCGCCGGCGGGCCGGCTAGCCCATACCGTTAAGTCGTTCGCCTGTCGGAGGTCACGGGTTCGACCCCCGGCCGAGCCACCAAACCAATTTTATACATATAACCAACGAACCAATAATGGGGTGCCACGTGGCAGCCCATGACTGGGCCACGTGGCACCATTTAAACCAACCACAAATTGCCACGTGTCGCGTGCTGATTGGTCCACGTCAATCTGCCCAGTCACCTGCCATACTGCCACGTCGATCTGCTACGTCAGCATCCCGTACACCCTGTCAGCCTGCCACGTGTCACCCTGTCAGTGGTGACACGTGTCACCTCAGTACTGGTCCGATCGTACACCAAAAGTGCCAAATCCGCATGACACGTGTCGCGTCCTGGTGATGCCACGTGTCCTCCGTACGGTCTGCCACGTGTCGCCTTCTGGAGCCGCCACGTCAGTTGTACGGCACTGCCATGTCAGTTGTACGGACGTGCCACGTCAGCTGTACGGACGTGCCACGTGGACTGTACGGACTATACAGTCATCCCCTTTTTTGTCTGTTTGACTTTTCGGACAGAACATGATATCTTCTCCATACGGACTCCGTTTGACGAAGTAAATATACCACCAGAATCAGGAAGACGATACGGACGCAATGGCACAAGTTTCGTCGCATTCCGAGCACTTTCATTTTTGAGCATTTTTCAAGCCCTATCAGGCTTCTGGATCCGATTTCGGATCAGCTCATGTGAGCCTTTGCATTTAATTTTTTTCCCTACCACTACAATCTAAGGTTGTTGGAATCATGTGACATTTTGCTTCATGATTCCAATTTTATCAACTTGTGATTTAGAGCTCGCGTGAGTCATTTTATTTAATTTTTTTTCTATGGTCATGATCTCAGACCATTTGATTCATTATTTATTTGGTGCTACATTACTAACTTCATTTACAAGGTGTAATTATTTCATACAATTATGTCTAATGAATCATTTCAAAATATTGAGAAAACGTATTTCATGTAGCTTGTATCCATTGTACAAACGGTGAAATCAATGCATGAAACAAAATAATCAAATTTATCCACTATACAATCACTCAAACCAATGTATGAAAAAGAAAAATTCGAGTGCAAGCTAATGATTTTCTCCCAAGATTCATTAATGACAATGAAAATATGGAAAACATTAATCTGTTGACATCAAGGGATGATTCAAGGAAATTTTACAAGTAATTTGAATATTGTGTAAGAATATGAAATATGTAAAATCGAATTAGCTTCCAAAATATATAATTTGTATTTATGAGGAATTTTTATGACTATGTGAAGTGTCAGTTTTTCTCACAATGGTATGTTAGTTTTCTTGAAAAATATAATGCATATGTTCATGTTAGTGTAATGATTGAGTACCTGAATGATATAGTTTCTTTAAAATAATTTACACAACTATAGAGTATGATTTTTCCTTCCACAAATTTTTTTTTTTCAAATTTTTTAATGTTAATTTTATATATTTTAAATTAAGTCAACATATCCCTAAAATTATGAGGTCAAATGTTAATATAGGGTTTGAGGGCCATAACATAATCAAACATTTTCTTTTAGTTCGTAGATCTCAATCTATACTAGTGTGGCATGGGTTTCTTTTAATATGGGAAAGGAGGTTAAAACTTATAGAACTTGAATGAAAGATGTCTATGTTTTAAAATTCTAATAGATGTCAAGAAAAAAATTCCCAACAATATTATTTTAAAAAGTGATATATTTGGAATTTTCATAGTTGGATATATATGCGTGTGTAGTTTCATCAATGATGAATTTATGTAGCCTATTTAAAATTAACTTGACAAATGGATATATTGAAAAGCATTTGGGAAAACGAAGGTTTTCTTTTTTTTTGGAAACTTCAACGACCAAGTCATCATTTAAAAACTAAATAAAAAGAAACCAAGTCAACAAACATGTAATTGGTAACCACTTTTTTTAGGGGTTGGCCCTCGAATGAATGTGATCCAAGGGGTTCCTACCCCCCTTGCTGGGATGCATCGGGGCTAGTGAACCCCCATCCAGAGGTTCGAGGTAGGACGGCTTGAAGACAATTTTAGAAATTTTTCCTTGTAAAATATTGGAATTTCGTAGTCAATCTGGACCGTTCGTTATAAATTTGTTGATCTAACAGTAGAAGTTATTGTTGTAGGTGAATCCCCCTGTGGACAAGTGGATTATCTCTTGGTCTCTAGATTCTTAAGGCCAAGACAGAAAGTGATTAACATGGACACTAACTTTCTTTTAGATCTAATCAAGCTAATGAATGAAAAAGAAGGAGAAAGATATGTACCTTATGAACGACGTTTGTCCTTGCAAATTCCAGGCTAAGCTTCAATCTTGATCTCCCTGATGGATCCTGTAAGGAAAAAAAAGATACAATGGACTTCCTACTCTACTGAGATTAGCTCAATCATAGATCCATCTACTGCAGACAAACTCATATGGAACAAGCACAATTTTGAAAGAAACATGCCAAGCATTGATTATATTACTGAGAACAAGTAAAAGTACTTACAATCCTTTGAATGAAGGTGCAATAACTTCTTCCAATTCTCTTTTTCCAACCCCTTTGCTCAATCAATCTCGACTTATTGCTTTGATGACATCTCACTCATGAGATCATAAGTTTGATGTAATTCTCAATTGTCATTGTACCTTTCACCATGAGAAGGCCTCCTTATATAACCTTGGAGAGGTCCAACTACTTGAGAGATCTTTGGGATAAGTTGAGGATTCCTCTCCTTCAGTTGAGGATCTCCCCTAAGATCATGCCTTGACCATCTATTCAAATCCAACTACCTTCAGGAGTTGAGGGATTCTTCCCTTATTTGTCTCAACAAAGCGATAATTTTCTCAAAAGAGGGTAGCACTCCCCCAAAGGGGTGCACAGAGCGAACAAACACTCCCAAAAGAGGCTCAGGGTGCACCAACTCTCCCTAACAGTGGGTAGGGGAGTGCTCCTCTCAAAAAATCTATTTTTTAGTGATTTTCTCAATGAAAAAAGATTTGTACTCCCCATCAAGAAACTTTTCATCTTCCAAACTATCCTTTGAGGTGTCTTATGTGTCTTCGTGATGTCGTTAGGGACACAACATAGGAAAGATGGAAGAATATTGTTTTTGACACTTGCAACACTTATAGTAAATATGTGACACTTGCAGACAAGATGCGAGACTTACAACACTTGTAATGACGACACTTGCAACACTATCGAAGTGAGTAATTTTGAGGTGTAACAAATTGACCCCCAAAGTATGAAGTTAGAAGACGATGATGAATGAAGTACTTTGTAGACTTTTTCAAGCAAGGGTATGGACGCAGAGAGACAGGAAAAAGATGCACACAACCATCAAACAAATATTATGACATGATTCAAAACCCAAGGCAGACATACTTATGCTTGAGTGATAAAGACTTCTTAGGTATGGATGCCATCAAATACACTGTGGATCCATAATTATATTGACAAAAGGTATAGCCATTGAATATACACTGTGGATCTATACTCCTATGACCTGAACTGATCATAGCCATAAAGAATACACAGTGGATATACGATATGACAAGACATAGCCACGACCAATACAAAGTGGATCTATGCAACAGTATATGTGTCATAGTTTCAAAAGAACTCCTTCTCAACCTGGGAAAAATACATATAACTGTGGATCCATAATTATATTGACAAAAGGTATAGCCATTGAATATACACTGTGGATCTATACTCCTATGACCTGAACTGATCATAGCCATAAAGAATACACAGTGGATATACGATATGACAAGACATAGCCACGACCAATACAAAGTGGATCTATGCAACAGTATATGTGTCATAGTTTCAAAAGAACTCCTTCTCAACCTGGGAAAAATACATATAAGAGTGAAAAATTAACCCAGGGTCTTCGCACCGATCCCGATGTAGTATGAATCTAACCATGTGAATATATGTCTTGATGTCGAACATGGCAGAAACCACTTGATTATCGGTCAATGATGTAAATTGTTAACAAGCGCGAGGGAGACAATCATTGATGTCAATGATTCCTAAGGTATTCTAGTACATTCCAATGAATGTGAATGAATCAGTTGAAGTCGAACATCTGTGGAATCATCCGATCAGAGTTCAATGATGTAAACCCACTGTTGGACACGAGGAGGCCTGCCATTGAGGCATGCAGGTCCCTAGGTAATAACTATTTTCTAAGTATAGCTCCTGGATAATGTGTTGAAGTCGATAGGAATAGACTCGTCGAAGGAGGGCCTTGATGTATCCCCCATCAATGACATGAAACTGACACAGAGATGTAATTGGTAGATCAAATGAACATGGACTGACACGGGTAGTGAAACAAGATATTTGTGATGGCTGACTCTCGAGGCAGATACTTCCCTTGAACACTGAGGCATGACAGTAGAAACATGACATGGACCAAAACTTGATAATGTAGTGGATGCTGTGACTTTCGTCAGGTGACCCAAAGGAGTAAAATAAAATCAAAGGATTGGTTCAGTGCAGAGGTTCAGCAAATTAAAATGCATGCAAAGAAAAAGTGTCATGTTCAAGGGCGACTGTAAGAGTTACTGGCAGTGTTCTCAAAAAATTGTTTGGCTTGCTTCTTTCAATTTTTCCCTCATCCAGATAGACGAGTACCTCTTTTTAATTTAACAAGCTCGAGGAGGGTAACACATGCTCGATATAACTCACCTTCGGTAAGTCCCTCTTCCTTTTTTTAGCGAACTGGAAGAAGTAAGGGTTCGGTCCCGTATGGGCCCTTCAATGTAGGATTGTTTAACGAGTCCAGAGAAGGTAAACTCAGTGGTTTTTCATATTTAGAGAGTCTGAAAACAACTTAAAGATGACTCCAATGTTGTCCTTTTTCATAATGTTAGTCTCGTGAGGCCGAAAAAGAGATAAATTATCACTCGAAAGACGTTCCTTCAAACCTGTTAATGAGTGGGAAAGGAAGTAAGATCACTCGACAATCTTTTCACGTTTAGAGAGTCTGAAAAGAGTTTAAAGAGATAAATGTTTATCCATGCGGGCCCGAAAAAGAGATAAATGTTTACCCAGAGTATTCTCATGTGTTGGAGCTTGAGAATGAACGAAGACTATGCTCATGAAGGTGACAAGATAAAATGAACAAAACCCGCTTCAAAACCTGCCAATAATGTCAAAAAACTGCACTCCAGGGGATCAATAAGCCTCCAAACTTTTTTCAAGAAACCCAAAAATAACTATATCATATGAAAAAAAATGAAAAGTATAATAGTAAAATGGGGTAAAAAATGTCATTTACCATTTCATTTATGCAGAGATTTGTAGCAGTGGAGAATTTGTGTTTTTGGAGGTGAATCTTGAATTGTTCGGTGTCGGAGCTACGATTGATTGTTTTCATCATCATTTGGACCAAGGTGGTGTTCTTCTCCTTCTCGTTCATTTGCATGATTTAAATTTTGTTTTAAGGCACTAAAATGTTATGAAAAATGATGCCCTGGGTCAGCCCAAGCGCCCAAAAAGATTAGCGCTCTCTAAAAATCATGGGTATGCACTACATAGCTTGGAAAACTCTTTTCTTAACCCCTGGATGGCGTGCCAATTCTCTGATGTAGTGGCAATGGAGCGTTGTCTCAACAAATCATAAGAAAAATGCCCAAAAATGGCTTACGCGTGCCCAATCTGTGAAGAGGGCGTTTTTTAGTTTTTGAACATTTAAAAGGTGGATGAATGTACTGATGTTCATATGAAAAGGGAATTGTTCTTTTGCAAACACAAATAATCATATTTTAAATTTTTTTTTAATTGCCAAAAATTTGTCGAAATCATGATTTAATGAATTTTGTTGTTAATTGCAAGTAATTTCAGTAACATGCTTGAGTGGAAAGAGAGAGAACACGATCTTGATGACGTGGCTTCTCTGCAAAGTCGTCGATTGAGAGCCATGTTGAGGAATTACGGTCTCCTCAAATATTTTAAAATGCAAAAGATGAAGAAGGAGATTCTTCTTCTCGAATACATGATTGGGTTGTGGAATGTTGTAGAGAAAGGGTTCCAGATAGGGACACAACTTCTGACCATCGAGCTGGAGGATGTATATTTCATAACCGGTCTTTCGAAGAGAGGGTTTCCGATAAATTTATCCGGGCAGAGGGCACTTCTTGCACCTATGGATGAGTATCTGGAAAACCATTGTGTCACGGGAGCGAGGCTAGTCGGAGGCAGGATTGCAATCAAAGATATCAGAGACTTGCCTCTTAGATCCATCGTGTTTTCCATCACAAGAATAATAGGAAGTAACGGTGCACATCTAGTCTCAATATCAAAGGTGTCTTATGGTTTACAGTGTTTAGAGCCAGCATTGTTCAACTAGAGTGCAGGGCTCCTTCAAAATGTGAAGGAACAAATCACGAGATGCAAAAAAGGAAAACAAAAGCAATTTGGGTATGGTTCATTCTTGGTTTCTTTCTTTTTAGAACACATTCCCTAGATGCAACCTCATATTGCATTAGCAGTGCGACCAGTGGGATAACCACGTATGGAGCGGTGGACAAGCCTATCCCCGAGACTAGGCTCAGATTCAGAGTTTAGATTTATTGAGGGCTTCTTCACTTGGATGAGGCACCAAGTGATTGTGATAGAAAATTTTCCATACTCCGGAGTGGATTTCCGGGGAATCATGGACTTGGTCCTTCCAGTAGGAGAGGATTGGGATGCGTCAGGTGAGAAACCAAAAATAATCTTGAGAAGTGTTTTTTGTTGTTTTTGATTTTTATTTTTTTTAAAACATTATATTATATATATATATATTGGGGGGGAGTACATAGAAGAGTCTTTAATAGATGTATCATTTCATTGTGCAGATAGAGGAGTAGTACGTCCAATAGATATGCCAGCATTGGGGCATCGCAGAGATGCTCAGGTTGTAGTTGATCAGTGGGTAGCAACAAGAGAACTCCAGGAGGTTGAAAGAAACCTCCAAGGCCTCATGATAGGTATCCCTCCTCTCAAGAGGTGGGAAATACTGCCACATCTATAGAAACACACTGTGGGGGTTTCCGAGAATCTTAACTCTCTACTGAGGCAAATAGCTCATGCAGTGATATATTACTCGCAACATAATGTGATGCAGGGAGATTAGGATCTTCTTGATGATTGCATAGTCTGTAGGATGATGTTTATGGGTGTGAGGACCCACATTTTGCCTATCTATGTATCATTTTTGATGTAATCAAACATTTTCAGTCACGTCGTATATTTATACATTTCTGAGTATTTACAGTGCCAAAAGATTTTCAAATGATGTTTTTATGTGATGTGTTTTAATTTACATGATGATATGTGATGTGATTCATTTTCTTTATGAAATCTTATCTATGTGTAAGATATATATCCATAATGTAATTTGCTAGTGAATCCAAAATGGTATTAAGTTCTCTTGGCATGTGTCGATATTCAATAAAATCAAAAATTCGTTCAAGATGACACACTCGTAGATGGAGATGTAGGAGGATAGGGTTGCGAATAGCGTAGATACGATTGAGTTGATACACCACAAGTTGAGAGTCCAGATGAGAAATTATTCAGGAAATGCCTAGGGAGGATGCTTCGGTTAAAGGTCCAATGAAAGCATGATATTCTGCCATGTTATTAGTTGTCGATCCTAAGCAAATACCTCTTGAACTAACCAACTCATCAGAGTGGTAAATGACCGAAGCTGCGGAGGCAATGTTTTGGGTGTGTCGACTAGAACCATCCACAAACCTGACAAAGATAGGAAAGGAAGATGTCTTCTACACACAAAAAACACAAGACATAGTATAAGTGGCCAAGGAAAAAACTCAAGCACGCAAGAGAAAAGACACACCAAAAGAATAAAAATACAATAGTGTACAAATCACGTACGCTAGATGTCCTAGGCATAGTACTTCTTCAGGTAAAGCCCATTTTGGGGCTCACCCAAGAAAACTCCATCGTAATCGACTAGTTCGTAGGCACCTCTATGTAGAACATGTTTCACGATGTAGGGACCGTGCCATAGAGGTTCTAACTCCCCTGTCCCTAACTTATCATGAGCCTGGTCATATACGAGGACTAAGTCTCCTTCTGCAAAAGTGCGAGGATGGATGGATTTGTCGTATTGATGTTTGATTCTCTTTTGATACATCTTATTAATGAGAGTAGCATCACGATGTGTTTCATCCAGTCTAGTCAAGTGTAGGAAACATTCTTCTTCAGTAGAAGTGTGGGGCAGGAGTTCTACTTTAAGTTTTAGTGAAGGAATTTCACACTCAATTGGTAAGACAACCTCAATGCCATATACTAACTGGAAGGGAGTGAATCCAGTAGTAGTTTTTACTGAGGTCTGGTAAGCCTAGAGAGAAGAAAAAGTTGTAAATGCCAAGATGTCTTGTTTACCCCTACCATCCATTGGATCATCGTTTTGAGGACCTTGTCGATAGCTTCAACTTGTCCATTAGCTTGAGGGTAGTAGGGAGATGATTTCTCATGGATAAAACCCAACTTGGTATGCAACTCATTCATCATATGGTTTTGAAAATGGGAACCATGATCAGTGACAATGGCTTGTGGAACACCAAAGTGAGTGATGATGTGATCAAAAAAGAAAAGGACTGCAGTATGGCCGTCATTTAGAAAGGTGGGCAGAGACTCAACCCATTTTGTAAAGCAATCGATGGTGACGATTATATGACCGTGCCCCCCGGCTGAGGTAGGCTTACACTACATGAAATCAATGCCTCATTTTGCAAAGGGGCCAATGGAAATAACTGGATGTAGCAGAGCAGGGTGGGTGCATTCCTTTTTTTGAAAAACTTGGCAGGGTGGGCACTTTTTGATGGCCTCTATACAATCCTTGAAGATGGAGGGCCAAAAGTATCCGGCATGTAAAAAATTTCGGGCGGTAGCCATCCCAAAAAGGTGACCACCACAGGCTCCAAGGTGACAATCATTGAGGACACGTTCATCCTCCTCATGAGTGAGACATCGTCGCAGGACGATATCAATGCCACGACAAAATAAAGTGTCATCGATAATAAGATAACGACGAGAGTGGTGGAAAATACAACGATGTTCTTTGTGAGAGATATCTAGCTGAAAACGTTGTATCTGGAGATAGAAGATGATGTCTCCATACCAGGGATTAGAAATGATAATGAGGAATAAAGATTCATTAGGAAGAGAATCTCTAGGCTCAGTTTCTTCATCAGCACGGGGAAAATCACAAATGAGTTCTACAAACACCAGGGACTTTTTAGATTTGGATTTGGCAAATTCAAGATCGAATTCTTGAAGGATTACGATCCATTTAGAGTATTTTCCCCCAAGCAACTGACGTGTCAGGATGTGATACATAGGGTTGGAAAATACGATAACCATGGTGGTGTGTAATAGAATGTAGTGATGAAATCTATGGACGAGGATGACAGCTACCAGAGCCGACTTCTCAACATGTGAGTAACGAAGTTCAGGTCCAGATAGACTTTTACTCATGTAATAAATCACATGTTCTTCACCGGAAAAGTCCTCTTGAACTAACACCATGGCGATAGTGGAAGAAGAGACTGCTAAGTAAAGGATATAATCCTTTGTATAGTTCGGAGGATGTAACAAAGGAGTTTTATTCAGTGCGTGCTTGAGAGTATCAAACGATCGTTTAGAAGTGTCATCCCAGATGAAAGGGGCATCTTTTCTCAACAAGCGCATGAAGCCTTTAATGATCTCAGCGTAGTTACAAATAAATCAACGAAGAAAATTTGTTTTCCCTTGCAAACTTTGGAGTTGTTGTAGGTTGGTAGGTGGGGGTAAATCTATAATAGCTCGAATATTTAAGGGATCCACCCAAATATCGTCCTTGGAGACAACAAAACCGAGAAGCCATCTAGATTTGACAATGAAAATACACTTATGTGGGTTCAGACGAATGCAGTAGAACCGATATCGAAGAAATATAGACCATAGATGACCGAGATGGTCGGATCAACTGGATGAGTGGGCAGGTAAGTCATCGAGGTAAGGTTCCGCAATATGTTTGATATCATGGAAAGCATAGGACATGGCTCGCTGGAACATAGCCCCAACATTTTTAAGGCCAAATGGTAGCTTCCGATATGCGAAAGTTCCCCACGGGAAGATGAAGGCTGTCTTATGTTGTTCAACCGGTAAGATGCCAATCTGGTTATACCCTGAGAAACCATCCATAAAAGAGAAAATTACGCTACCGGTGCAATTATAAATAATTTGGTCTATAAAGGCTGTTGGGTAGTTGTCTTTTGGACAAACCTTGTTAAGATCCCTATAATCAACACATACATGAATGGTCCCTCATTTCATAGTAACTAGAACAATATTGGAAAGCCATTTGGTCAAGGGGATAGGATAAATGAAGATAGATTTCAATCAATTTTCAACCTCTGCCTTAATAGCCGTGGTCTTTTTAGGGTGGACTAGGCAGAGTTTCTATTGAACAGTTTTGACACCAAGGTAGGTTTTAATCTCATGCATAATGATCGACGGATCGATTCCGGGCATCTCTTCATAGCTCCAGGTGAATACATCACAAAATTCTTTAAATAAAGCAGTATAAGAGACCACTTCCTCGGGTGAGAAATTAGCTCTGAGGTTAATGTTTTCTATGACACCTTCCTTGACCGAAATATCAATAACAATCATAGAGGATATGTTTCCCAAATTCCCTTCAGAAAGAGTATCTTGTGTGAGGATGGGAGATTGTGGAAAATCGACAACATCAAGAGGGAAGACAGAGTGTATGTCTTCTTGAATTTCTTTGAGAGGTGGAAAAAAAGAGGACTGATGATGGCTACCATCCCAAGGTACATCGTTGAGGCTAAGCATTTCCATTATGGATTCATCGGAAGGAAATATGTGAGAAATGTAGTCGATTGCAGACGACAAGGAATTTAACCATGACGGTATCGAATAAGTGTCAGGTGCCAAGAGATGTTGGTCATCCGAAGAGGGAGAGGTAGATTGGATGGAAACACATGAGGTTTTGTCTGGACTAAGTGGCATGGTGTCACCTAGTGCATCAAATTCCAATGGACTGGGTACAATCCAAGGGTCAGATGATTCCAAGGATTGATAAACCGTAGTCGAAATCATATTGATCATGGCAATATGATGTGTAGTGGGTGGAAGTGGTGTATGGAAGGTACCCATGAGGCTATAATATTTCAACAAGACAACACCAACGCTTTCATACGTGATTTTTTGATCTCCCAAGAATGGAATATTGTTGGTAGCAGGAGCGCGAGCATCAGGTGTGAAGAAATCCAATTGATCAATGGTGACAATTTTTCCTTGATGAGGAAATTGCACACATCGAAAAATTGACGAAGCGACAGTGGTCATAGCATAGAACCAACTTCTTCTGAGCAACAAATTGTAATCGAGGGGAGCATCGACCACCTCGATGTCAATAGAGACAGTTTTTTCGCCTAATTGGACGGACAAGGACTGCAAGAGTCCGTGCAAATGAAAACCTCGCCCATTGAACGCATGTAACATCGTTGGGGATTTATTAAGCGCGGCTGATTTCAATCTTTTCCAATAGGCTAGAGACATGATACAAGTGGAGGCTCCCTCGTCTGGAATAGCTCGGTGGATTTGTTGATTGTGAAAAGCAACATCAACTTGGAAAGCAAGTTGGTGAGAGAGTCGAGATGTAAAATATCCAAGTTAAAAATGATATTGTTAGACGACTCGGGATCAAAAGAACCAATAGCGGCCAAGAGTGTTCTATGTTGACTGGGACAGTGATGTAGAACTTCTAATGTAGACATAGCACATGGTGCCTGAGCTAGATCTTCAACAATGTTGTAGTGCTGGGCGGCACATGAGCTAGTATTAAAGGTAGACTTTCGGATAGTGCTCTTAGGAGGGAGTAAGATAGATTCAAACATAGGTTTCTCAATCTGGAGTGGTCCAAGTGGAGGACTGGCGGATGGAGGACTAACAGAGGATGGTGATGGATCCTGAGGAGAATCATTAGTGATCTTCCCTTTATCTTGTTTAACTGGTCTGTCGTAGGTTGTCGAGCGAGTGGTTAAATAAATGTCATTGAAGAGATAGATGTGGGCACTTGTTGAGGCTTCATCATGAGGAGTATGGCTGGAACTGCCCCCAAGAGAGGTGGTGTGAGAAACCATGGATTGTTGCTGAGGAAAAGGCTGAGTAAGCATGGAGGGTTGGGAATTTCCCTTAAAGAGTTTGGTCACTTCATCCTGATGTGGACAATCTCGAGTGTAGTGATCATCACCATAGATAAGACATGGGAACTTCGGTTTCTGCTGTGGTTGATTTTCGTTAGCAGGTGGTGGGTTTTGAGCTTTTGGTTTTTCATTATTATTAGTCTTTTTGTTTTTATGCTTTGTCTTTTTCTTACCTCCAGTCTACTAGGAGGATGTAGACTGAACTGCATTTACCTCGGAGACTTGGGTATGAGAAGATGTAGAGGGTGTGGTCAAACTAGGAGTGGACATGTAAGTAGATCGAGGTGCAGCTCCAGTCGACTGGAATGTAGATTGAGCTTTGATGGAACCAATAATTCCATCTACATGAGATGAGGATGATGGCTTAGATGGATCAATATTAGCTCGAGCAACATTTGGAAGAAAATCATACAAAGTACCAGATTTTGAATAAACCAAATATAAGTACTGAGCCCGAGCAATGGTTTCTTCCTCGGTGACCACGCCACCCATAGAGACATCGTGAGCAATCGAGGGTAAAAGTGATTTAGTAAACCATTCTGCCAATAATATGTCAGGAATGATTACCTTGATCATCCTTCGTCATCGTCTCCACGCATGAATATCGTCAGAGATATGCATGAAGTCAGTTTCATGAAGGGAGGTCAAGAGTTCAGTACCCGTCTCGTAGCAAATAGGTAGTTGAAAGTGCATGAGGAAAGACATGGAAAGGGAATTGAAATCATGAAAAGAATCACGTGGTAGTTCAATATACCACTTTGTTGCCGATCCTATAAGTGTTCGCTAGAAAATATGCAAACGTATAGAATCATCCATGAGGGAGTTTGATGAACACCACAAATGGAAAGTCATCACATGGTTATTTGGATCTTCTCCAGATTTTCCATCAAATTTCAGAATATTAGAAGGAAGTTTAGCTGGAATAACTGGCCAAACCGGTGAATGAAAAATAGGATCATTAGTTAACCTATACAAGTCTGGGAGATCCAGAGTTGCAAGGAAAGGTAACTGTCAGTTAATTTGCGGATGATACTAGTGTGGCATAGGAACACCAGTAGGACCATAAACTGGGTTAGGTGGATAGTTGTAACCAGTAGGTCCTCCTACAGACGGTTGTTGTTGGCCAGGATAAGCAGGATTTGATGATGGCTGAGAAACATTTGCATAACCCAGGGGGTTCTGAGCATTATAAGATGGGTAATTTGCTTGCCCATACGGACGATAAAAATATTTCCCTTGAGGATGGTAAGGAGTAGATCCCGAAAGTGGATATACATTAGACCCATGAGGAGGATATGGTTGTTCTCCCTGAGGACTCCAGATGGTGTTTGGGATGCCGCCTGGATAAGGTTGTCCATAAGATGTTTCAGAAGGAACATGATTTAATAATACTCCTTGTGGGTTATGACATGAGTGCCCCCCAATGTGAGGTTGGGTAAAAGTACCTCCTGAAGATACTCGCCAAGATTGGGAAGGGTTTCCAACAAACAAAGGTTGCCCCCTGCTAGCGGTGGATTAACGACCGGGGTATGACTGGCAAAGGGAGGTTGCCCTCTAGGAGGAGCATGAAAAGGGGGTTGTCCCCTAGGAGGGGTAGACCCACCATAGAATGTTGGTCCTCCAAGAACGATAGGTCCTCTATATGGTGGTTTCCCTCTAGTCGATTGTATTTGGCTGGCAAGGGTCTACATTCTCTGGTGCAAAGATGTCCCAACAAGATCGTGCGGAACATGTGGAGCTGTAGAGTGAAAGTTTGTAAAAGTGGGGGTAGGGATAGAAGTGCCTTGGGAATGAGCAGAGGTGATCAGTCTAGCATTAGGATAGACTTGTTTTGACGCAAAAGTAGGGTTAATGACCTGATCGATGGGGTGATTGATAGTTTGACCGGATGGTCCTGTTTCACTAGGAGGGTCATGAGGATGAAAGGGTTGTTGAATAGATTCAAAATGCTCATAAATATTGCGTCCTGATGAAGTCCTCCATACAGAATGAGTAGGTGTAGGATTTGTATCTACTGCAGTGGTAGGATGAACAGGAGTCCTATACTCATCACCAAAGATTGGTTCCATGGATCCCATATATGTTTCGATAAAAAATCTCTCTGGTAATCGTGGGATCTCTTCATCTATGACGTTCCCAAGGGATTCTAAATGAAGAAAAATTGGTTTGAGAGGGGTTACTGACACAGATGTAGTGTGAGGAGTGGGATTCTCAACCATAACCAAAGCGCCTTCTTGATTTTCTAACAGAGGAGTAACAACACTCCAAGCGTCGGATTGATTTTCTAACTCTCCATGGTAGTTGTCTTCTAGAGGGTTAGGAAGTGAGGGTTGGTAACATTATGGAGGCATCCCTTGCATCCTACGTGATTGGTGAAGACCTTTATCATCTACAGGCTCAGTTTTGGAGAATAATAGTACACGCTGAAAATCTAGGGCCAACTAACAAAAAGAAACAACATACGCTAATAGAATCTAGGAATCAAAACCAAGCAAACAAGACTTCTCTCGATGATCATACTAGTTGGTGATGAAATCAAACATCATGTGACCAAGTCAAGAAGGGGCTAGGATATGGTGGAACAGTTACAATGGAAACTTTCTTAATGGACTTTCACCTTGGTGCAAGCTTCCACGCAGTAATTGTGGATTTACCCTCCAAGGAGCTCGAGTGAGTTTGACCAATGTCTGTTCTAGGTACGGTGAGACTTCCCTTCACCGTCACCTCATGTAAGTACCTAAGTATTATGGAAACTAAGGACACCAACTCGCAGTTAGCCCCTGGGCAGGTACAGTTGACAATCCGATCTGAACGTATGGCCAGGATAACAAGTCTTAAATTAACTCGAGAGTCTCCCACACATAATCGTGGGTATACCCTCAAGCGACCCCCAATATACGATCCGACCACTACAAATAGTTAAACCACAGAGGGATAATCTTTGTAATTCACTCGAATGCGACCTCGTGCGTAATCCCTTTGTGAGAGGGGGATCCCAGAAAGCCTATACGACAATTGGATTTTACTCTCCCTATCTCAGGATGATAATGTTTGTTTTGAAAACTTTGGAGAGTTGTACTCATAGCCTAATCCAAAGTGCTAATCCTAGTCTAATGTTGGTGGAAGATCCTAAAAACAAAAATGTTCTAGATAATTTTTAATTAGCATTGATTATATGTCTGTTATTTACTCAAAGGGTGCATGACAATGCAACTCATGGTATGATGACTTAAATCCCAAAATAATGCACAAGAAGATGATAAACAAGCTTGTCTTTCGATGAATGTCTATTTAAGGGAAAGAGAGAAAGTTGTTTTCACTATCAAACACTAAGATGCAATGTCCTTATACAAGTGTTTCTCAATGAAATCCAATGCAATGCTAAAAATTTCAGAAATTCCTTCTAACATCCAAACCAATCACTAAAATATTTCCTTTTTCTTATATGTGAATGATAATCAGATGTAAAACTTCTAAATGCCAATCAAACTTTAGGGTTAAATAGTTAGAAGCAAACCTCACACAAAACGAAAAACACACTCTCGTCATGAAATAGACAAGAAGGACAAAGATAACCAAATTGAAAACAAGAACCAAAAACCTTAAAAAAAAAGAGAAATGATGGAAAGTTGACTTCAAATATCAAATGAAAAGGTTCAGATACCTTTGTATTTCCTCACAAATTTTTTCACTCAGTCAGATAAAGGAGAAGAAAACAACAAATTAATTCTAGGTCAGCAAAGACAAAGAGTGGTTTCAAGGCAAGGAAAGAAGATGTAAAAATCCCAAACAAAAGAGGATGAATTCTCAGAAAAAAAGGGTGTTTGAAAGCCAATATCAAGATGGATTGAGAGTATGGGACCCTGAGCAAAATCCAAAACCAAGAAATAGCTTCAGAAGATGAAAATTCTGGAGAATTTCTCACAAAAATGGGGTAGTGCTTTGGTGTAAGGGGTACGAAAGCATTCCAACGCTCTGTGTAAGGCTAAAGGGGAGCACTAACGCTCTGACAACAACAGGAGGGGAGCGCTCTGCTCCAAAAACTCCGAAAAAGGTACAAAAACTCAAAAAATTCAAGAAAATTCAGTCAATCAGGGTAATCATGATGACATAAAGAGGCAATCAAACCAATATAAGAATAAACATGACAATATGGAGAAGATCAAATCAATGGGCAAAGGATCAAAACAATATCTGGGAATGGAAACAAAAATCAGAAATCCTCCCCAGTGGAGTCGCCAATTTCTGTTGTAGGTGAATCCCCCTGCGGACAAGTGGATTCCCTCTTGGTCTCTAGATTCTTAAGGCCAAGATAGAAAGTTCTTAACATGGACACTAACTTTCTTTTAGATCTAATCAAGCTAATGAATGAAAAAGAAGGAGAAATATATGTACCTTATGAACGATGTTTGTCCTTGCAAAGTCCAGGCTGAGCTTCAATCTTAAGCTCCCCGATAGATCCTGTAAGGCAAACAAAGATATAATGGACTTCCTACTCTACTGATATTATCTCAATCATAGATCCATGTACTACAAACAAACTCATATGGAACAAGCACAAGTTTGAAAGAAATAGGCCAAGCATTGATTCTATTACTCAGAACAAAAGTACTCACAATCCTTTGAATGAAGGTGTAGCAGCCTCTTCCAGTTCTCCTTGTCCAACCCCTTTGCTCAATCAATCTCCATTGATTGCTTTGATGACATCTCACTCATGAGATCATAAGTTTGATGTAATTCTCAATTGTCATTGTACCTTTCACCATGAGAAGGACTCCTTATATAACCTTGGAGAGGTCCAACTACTTGAGAGATCTTTGGGATAAGTTGAGGATTCCTCTCCTTCAGCTGAGGATCTCCCCTAAGATCATGCCTTGACCATCTATTCGAATCCAAATACCTTCAGGAGTTGAGGGATTCTTCCCTTATTTGTCTCAACAAACCCAAAATTTGCTCAAAAGAGGGTAGATCTCCCCCAAAGGGGTGCACATAGCACTCAAACACTCCCAAAAGAGGCTCAAGGTGTGCCAGTTCTCCCTAACAGTGGGTAGGGGAGCGCTCCTCTCCAAAAATCTATTTTTTAGTGATTTTCTCAATGAAAAAAGATTTGTACTCCCAGTCAAGAGACTTTTCATCTTCAAGGTGTCTTAAGTGTCTTCATGATGTCGTTAGGGACACGACATAGGCAAGATGGAAACATACTATTTTTGACACTTGCAACACTTATAGTCAAGATGCGACACTTGCAAACAAGATACGACACTTACAACACTTGTAATGACGATACTTGCGACACTATCGAAGTGAGTAATTTTGGAGGTGTAACAATTATGTTTGGCTTTTCTCCCAAGAATGAAACCCTCTTTTTGTATGAGGGAAATATATTGTGTGTGTATGATAGAGAACATTGTATTTTGAGAGAGGAGATTGTGAGATAAGGAAGATGAAGTTATAGTGGGTGTGTTGTAGGTTGTATCCCTTCATTTGTTGGATAATAATAAAGGAAGGATTGGAAATTTCTCCATGGACATAGCCCATATTGGGTGAACCACATATATCTGTGTCTATGTTTATATTATGCTCTTCTATGTTKTATTTCCACATTATTTGATTTCTCCAAGATCTAATTCCTAACAATTGGGAATTATCAATCCCACTAAGAAATATATGAATTTTAAGGATGCACAAACATCAGAAGAACAAACACACACATGTTCTTGAATGATTGCATGTTCATGGAACATGCATGTGCTAATGTGATAAAAAAAAACACATTGTTAAAAGTTGATACATTTCTTGCCCCTTGACCCAATGACTATGATTTCACAGAATATATCCATTCTACCATGTAATATCTAAATTATATAAAATGTTTCCTCCTCTTTGAATACCACACCTAAAAGTATTGAAGATTTATAAGGAGACAATCTTGGTTTTTGAATTGTGTCGAGATCACACCCAAATGCTAGAGATAACTTAGAGAGGCTCATGTGATGGTTCAACGCCTTGTTCATGGACATTGATCTTAATTAAAAAAATTAAGAACTAAGGCCCTTGTTTTCCTCCCTAATCCACGGTGTAGGCTCGAAGAGCCATTCTATAGTGTTCCTTAGCAGTTAATATTGAAACAAAACTAGTTACATAGAGAATATAATTTTAAAATAACTAGAAATAAGAGACAATAACATGAAATCTATATAAAATTTGTATTAGGGCCTCTATCCTCTTATGGCTTTCTCTCTGGCCTATAGGATGGATATTAAAGCTATAACAGAGTGGACATGCCGTGTATCTTAAAAATAATATCCATGAAGACTTGGGCAATTGAGAAAGGTGAAAATGGGTGTCATAAAGAACAAAATTGAACATATTTAGAAAGGGCTTTTACTACCACCATGATGACTAATTTTTATTTACCATGTTTGGATAGACCCATTATGAAATCCATATAGATGTTAGTCTAGATACTTGTTGGGATCGATAGTGGTTACAATTCCCTACGTGTCTTCACCATCTCTCCCTTGTTTCTTTAACACATTTCATAGGATGATACAAAATCCTGGATGTTAGTTTTTCTGCCCTCCCAAAAGAAGGAGTACTTAGTTAATTCATAGGTTTTATGAAATTTGTAGTGACCCACTGTAGGTGATCAATTCCTCTCCTCAAAGAAAATTCATTTAAGATTTTTTTTTACCAAAATAATGCACCCTTCATATTTAAATGTATATTGTTGCGATGTATAACTTTTAGGAGGGTTGTGATCTTCTTGAAGCCTTTGGATGTGTTGAACCATAGTGTTTCTTGCAAACTATTGTTGATGGGCTTCCTCTAAACATTTTGGAACGAGAAAGGATTAGGAAAACAAGGATAATTTATCCTTTTATTTCCTTGATAAAAAATCAACAACCACATTTTCTTTTTCATTTCTTATATATGATGTCATTAACATATGGGATGATCATTTTAGTGACCCACTTACACTTCTCTACTAATGATAAAATTTGGTCTCTAGAATACTTCAGACTATAATGGTTGATGTTGATCTGGAAATGCCTCCCTATGAGATATAAGCAATAAGCCTCACATACATAAAGGATGGCCATCACCTCTTTCTCATAGTTGTATTTTCCTAAATTGCTATCACACCATTGCTTCCTAGTGAGTGCCAAGGGATTCTGTTTTACATCAAGACCACTCCAAATTCTCTATATGAGGCATCACATTCCAAGAAAAAATATTCACATTTTCACATTGGCCTCCACATTTTGTCATACCATCATTAACTATCATAATTTGAAAATTAAGTATGGCATGGACATAACAATGGTTTTTTGTTGCCACTCTTTGATGGATAAAATTGTGGGTTCTTTCATTGTTAATCAAAACAATCACCTTGTGGTTCTTAATGTAACCAATCAACTTCAGAGTTTGGGGTGCATAAAATTTAGATAGAGCATGGAGAGAAATTTGGGGCTCCTTGTATAGGGCTTGTAAGGTTAGTTATTCTTGAGGATGAGGGGTTTATTCTTCACATTCTAAGTCACTAGTGTCTTCAATGTTGATTTCCTTCGTGTGGTATTGTGGGGATACATCCATTTGAAATATTTAATTTTCTTTACGTTTGTTCCCTTTGAAATACCTCTCATCACAATTATAACAAAGTTTGAGGCATTGGCATTTTGTCATCTCTTCTAGGGAGAAAGTTTGGGTTCGCATAGGTTGAATGGTGGAGGGGATGGAGGTGGTTGTGAAAGGAGGATAAGGGTGAGAAGAAAATGAGGGTCTTTTGGTTTGTGCATTTATCCCTATTTTGGCTTCTTTAACTCTCTCATGGGCCTCCAACCAAGTAGTTAGGCATTGCATCATGACTCATGCTCGAATTCCCCCCTTGACACCACTAGTGAATCATTCTTTAAACAAGGAATCAAATAGGCCCTCTATGTGGATTTACAATTTCTCAAAGGCTTCTATAAAATCAATAACTATACATGTTTCACATAATTTTGTAAGTTTTCCCAAATAGTGAGTGTTTCATTCAAAGCAAGCATGAATGGCCTTCACAAATTGGCTCCAAGCAAATTATCCTCCATAATCTTTCTTATACCATTACCACCATTGCCAATGTTTTGAATCCAAATATAAGATGCATACTTTGAGTTTCCTTACGTCATCAATCATTTCATGGAGAAATAAATAGTGTTCCATTTGGGTGATGCAACTAGATGGATGAAACCCATCAATCTTGTTCATGTCTACTTTTGGAAAGTAGTTCCATGATTTTTTATCATGAAAGGGTGTGTGGTGACTATGGTTATCTCCATTTGCTAAATATTCCCTCTGTGGATGGATTGATATGGTGTTCTGGCTCCATGTGCTTTCTAGATGCCAATAGTGAGCCTAGCCAGTCTTTGAGCTCAACATTTGTTTGGGAAATTTGTTAGGTAATGTGGTGGGTAATGTTTTAGGAGTTTAACATTCAGCCTTTTCCTTAAGTTGAGAAATTGAGTTAACTAGCTTCTAGTACTTAGTTTGCAAGTCTTTGTTTTTTTCCCTTATTAGTTTCCATGTTGCATGGGCCATGGGACCACTTAAGATCTGACTGAAGTGTTATCCTTGACTTATCTCAATAATACTAGGGGCTTGAGAAAAGTATTTTTAGGGGTATAAATAATAAAAATGTTGCAAGTCCACCAAAAAAAAAAGTTACTAGAGAGGTGTACCTATGCAATTAGCATGATGCAAGGAATACTTTGAGATGTGTCTCCCACAATGGTGTTGGTAGGACACAATTTATTTTTTTACAGCACAAGCGAGGAATGTTTCCAGTGAACTATAGAGGATAGTTTTTTTGGGGGGAAAGGAATGTCAAGTACTATATCCCTTTTATATACCTAAGGGTCTCCAACAATAGTACTCGAGCAAATATTTCACAACACCAACTAAGGAGGATAGACTATACCCTTAGCTATACTATGATTCCCTAGTACATGAGAGTGATCTCCTTGAACATTGTTCTCGATGCAATATAGCAATAGAGAAGTTGTAGGCTTATGTAAGGATGGTTTTAGATGCATTTGGAGCACTTTCGATACACCTTGCAGTACATAGAAGACAATTTCATATACAAGTGTTGTATAATATGTATTGCTCAAAGGGGTACCAATAGAGGTTGCAAGGGTCTCCAACCTTGTGATGCCACTTCTATTTTCTACATGTATTCTTCCTCAACTACATATTTACCAACTGAATGACAGATATTTGTGTTATTCAAAGATGTTGGAACACATCTTTAGCCTTAAAAAAAATGTGAAAATATGGATGCACACTAGCTTAAGAAAGAGCCATAATATCACTTGTAGTAATCCTTAACCCTCGGACTTAAATTGCAGACAAGGTATTCATATAATATAAATGAAGAAAAGCATGTACAAGAGACAAATAAAATGAACGATGTAAAATATACCCTTGTATTAATAAAGCCAACACTTTTATATTAATTAACTATCCACTAGCTATCTAATGGGCCTTATTCAAAGAACATGGCCACACACATTAATTGACTAACTCCGAAGTAGACTAAAGTAGGGAGGTTAGGATGGGACTCTAACATTGATTCTAGAGGACCTCTTTCTCCCCAACTTCGCCACTACTTAGATTTGTATATCTAAAGTGACAACTTCATTCAACCCCTAGGGTATATTAGACTCTAGTTATCTTGCAACCTAAGGGTCCCTCTCACTTAACATAGACTTAACTCGCATTATGTTCACATTGAGACAAATCGCCATATTCCTTGGGAGCACCATATTTCCTATATCTAAACTTTAGAGCTTGAGACAAAGGATCACTTTGTACTTCAATTCTCTCCCTACTATTAAATTAAAGGATTGTTCTTTTGTCTCTTCATATATTCACTTGGTTTTCTCTAAACACCAATGGATTGTGAGGATGAGAGATCTTATCCCTCTTCCTCCAAAGATGTTTGACCTTCGCTAATGACTTACCAAATCTTTGTCCCTGAAACTAGCATGCACCAAGTTGATTACCTCTTACTTATAACCCTCTAACACTAGTAGAAAGAGGCCCCAAATCTAGCTTTCAAGCATTAAACACTTAATGATTTATATGGCATGAGGCCCATCATGCATTTCTTTTGTGGCCTTAGATGTTAGAAGTGCTTCATCTTTTTGAACTTCTTCATTATTCCCCATATGGTTGTGTTGATGCTTCAAAGAATTTCCTTTATTTTATTTTATTTTAATTTAACTTGTAATGCCATGGGCGAACTTTTACATTGGGCCAACTTTGACATTGGATATACAATAACATCTAAATTAAATATTTATGTAAGAAAAGACTCATCCAATGGAAATAGTTCCATAAATCATAATTTAAAACTTCTCACCAAACTGATTCAGCTAATAAAACACTAATCCAATGGGAATGATATGTTCGTGGATTTCCTTTCTCATTCCTTGAATGGGATGTAGAAAAGATTCGCATCTTTGAATTGTATACACGTAAATGACAGGTCGTTCACTTTGGATATTCGTCCCCACGTGTTTTTCCTCAGTTGTCTTTGGCAGAGCAGAATAATAGGAACGGAGAAAAATGAGTTTAGAACTTCGCATTGACCACTTTAGTATATTCAGTTTGTACAGAAAGTAATTGAGAACAAAGCCAGAGAGACACCAGTGTTTTATTGCTGAGAACGAAAGAAAATCAAAATTCTGAGAAGCTTTATATATAAGTACATTGGTGCTCGTTCTTTCTGAGAAGATAGTCGATTACTTGCATTAATATTACATTTTGTTTTGAAGGTGATTCCCCGCGTTTTGATTTGTTGACTGTAGGCTAATAATTTTCATTTACGTTCAATAGTAGTACTAAAAATTAAAGCGTACTTTCGGTGTTTTTACCATAGATACCGAATAAGATATGCGAATATGCGAGTTGTGAAAGGCATATGCTTAACTATATGTGATCAAAGGGTTAATTCTTTTTTAAATTGATCCATAAACCTCGACCTATATGTGATCCAAAAAAGTTAACTAAGTTAATTTTCATTAAGATTGATCAAATAATTTTTTCAACATTGATCTTTCAATCATGTTAGTTAGATAGGTATCTCCTATTAGAATTTATGGATTAATCAACTTTTTAATTATAAACTCTTATTTTATGGTCATCCCTAATTAACATCTATAAATGCATCCCTATTAGAATTCGTGGATTAATTAACCTTTTAATTATAAACTCTTATTTTATGGTCATCCCCGATTGACATCTATAACTGCATCTCTATTAAAATTCATGGATTAATTAACCTTTTAATTATAAACTCTTATTTTATGGTCATCCCCAATTGACATTTATGAATGCATCCCTATTAGAATTCATGGATTAATCAACCTTTTAATTATAAATTCTTATTTTATGGTCATCCCCAATTGACATCTATGAATGCATCCCTTAACATGTTTACTTTTCRCATTTACTTTATAGGATAAAAAAAATATTAAACTAATTTTTCAATTGCCACTAAATATACTTATTAAACCTCACATGAAGACGAGTGAACTAAAAATAATGATACATTTTTAGTATTAACTTTTTACATTTTGGTTACATTCAACATACATCTAACTCCCAAGTTATGAAATCATTAGGACTTCACTGTACATTTCAGGGCGTGGTGTAATACCCCTAGGCCGAACCCCAACTCTAGATATAAATGTACATATGTATATAAGCTCGTGAGTTGTTTGATATCATTTTGCATGCACCTTCCATGGTATAGCGCACACATGTACTGCGCACTAAAATGATGAAGTGTGCACATTTCAGGATATCACGCGCAAAAAACTTAAGTGTGTGTGATTTTGAGGTCAGAGAGCCTTTGTGTATATGTTGTGTTTTGAGATTGATGAGCCAGGATACAAAAATGATAGTATGCATGTAATGTGAATGTAATCACATGCAAATATTAATGAAAAACACATGACTACGACAGACCAACCATATAAAAGGGTATGGGGGGCTAAACTCCACTAGTTAGGGAAAGGGGGCTAAAATTTAAGGATAAGGGGTTAAGCTAAGGAGCTTAAGCCAAAAAGGATTATTATATTAATATTCCTTAAAGTATAAAGTATGGATAATTATTTTATTCTAAGTTTTAAGGATGGGGACAAATGGGCCAAAGTAGTTCTCAACATGACAAGTGTTAAGTTGGGAACATGCATACATATAGTTTGGACTTAGTTTGTTTTCCCATCATTCACTCACTCATTCATCTGTCATTCATACCTTCCTATCACTATACCTATACACGTACATGTACCTGGTTATCTTAGGAGATGCACTGAAGAAGCGGGTTGTCAGGCCTGTGGGATATTGAAGAGGCAGGTTTCCAGGCCCGTGAGAGATTCTCTCTAGGTGAGATAATTGGTGGGAATTGATTTCCCGAAGGTGCCAAGTTGTAGGTACATGGCTCTGAGACATCTTGTCTGACCTGTTTTTGAAGCCGTAGAAAGGAAGTGGGGTAGCCGAGGGACTGTTCAACAGAGAAGGGGCACACTTCTTGGTGTGGGACAGGCATGTGGGGAATGAGGGACTGTAGGCTGCTAGTTCAAGTTGGCACCTATGAAATATTTTTTCTTGTTGTCTGAGATACATCATTCTGGTTAGGTGTTCCTTTACCTGGGTGGAGTTTAGTCCCATCTTGGGGATGACCCACTGTTGACAATTTTGAGTAGTGTGGTCTAAGGATGGAAGGAATGTGGAAGGTCTGGATGCATTTGGTGATATTTTTACCAAGATAAGTGTCAATTGTGTGTTAAATTATGTATTGAATTATTATTTATGCATTTTTTTATGGGTTTTTCCTGTGTGTGTTGCATGTGTATTATTATTATTATTCTATATGAATCTGTGCATTTGCTGAGTTTCTATATATTTTAATTTTGTTTACAGTTCAAAAATTTTATGTGGCATAGCCCAGTTGGATGTTGGGGATACTACATGTGGCCTTTCATTAATTAGGGCTTGTCAACCCCACAACGTGGTTTATGGTAATGTTGGTGTGTCGTTACATTTCAAGACCTCCCAAGTTATTAAATAATTAGGATCTTGTTTCTGGAGATGTGGCCTATGGTTAATTAGGCAATGTTCGCACCACAATGTGGCTTGTGGTTACATTGTCAAATAATTAGTTCCTCTAGCGTGTAGTAACGTTTCACAGGAGTGGGAAAAAATGAATTGTGTTGAGATTTTGATGACCTTCCACGAAGGGGAGTGGGAACAAATAGGGCGTACGAGCGGTGAGGAGATTTAGAGAAGAAAATAAAATACAATTCCATTCAAACTTGCATGATGTTGCACAACAAAACCAATCTATGAGGAGAGATTCATTTTTCAAAAGCGGACTTAGCTCTAGAGAGGAGAGTGATAGTGATATGAAATTCAGATCTAAAAAACACACAGAAAACTAAATACACAATGAAGAACATAAATTAGATAGCACATAGTAGAGAAAATAGAATATACATGAAAATGGAGAAGAAGAATTACAACAGAAAATAACCATCGCATTTTTTTGAGTGAGAGAGGAGTTCCTTCTATAAGTAAGGTGGATTTTTCCTTCTCGTTATTAGTTGATTACAATAGAAGTTGGAGCAACTAACTAAATTCTTACAACAATAATTACTAAATGCTTGCATCGGAAAGTGTTGAAGCGAACTATTGTCTACAATAGAAATATTTGAAACTAACTACAACACTAAATACAATACTAATTAAGCAACACCCCGTCATACTGAGTGGAAAATGAAGTGGGGAACACTTCATGCTGGCCCAATTCCTCCCTGTTTAGATCTGAAAGCATCCCTTCTTCCGCCATCAAATGAGGGAAATTGCATTGCAAATGATGTTGGAATTTGAATTGGTACTTGTTTAGCAAGAGTCACACATGATCTCCTAACTGAAATAGCAATGGTGTGTGCTTCTTATCATGCCTCTATTTCTCACGGTCTTGGGTTTCTCGTAAGGAAACTACTTCCTGTGTATAGCGTCGAGTCAACATATGGATAAAACGTTGAGTTGACTGATGTTCATGTTGGTGATGTGTCGATCTAGAAGGAGAAAGTTTCTATGAATGGAATGCCATCAAATGACCTCCCCATTTAAGTACTACCCCATTGGGGAACTCTAATGCATCCTTCTTATTCTCAAAGGGATGATTCCTATCCAGCAATTGGAGAAGTTCTGCAAAATATAATATGTGAGAAAGCTTAGCAAAGTGTTTCCCAACCTTTTGCAAAAAAATCTTGAGGTCATGGGAATTAGAGTGTGTTGTCCATTGTTCCAAAACCTGTACCTGAGATGGATCTGATTGACCCCTTGTTGTGTCCAGTATAGTCCCAAATGTGAAATTGATGTGTGTCCCACATAGGATTTATTTAATTGAAGTGTATGTTACCACATTATCTCAAGGATGTTACGGACATGCTGAAGATGTTCTTCCCAAGAATTACTGAAGACCAAGATATCATCAAGATAAATGATCATGCAATTACCCAAATGAATTTCTTCATTCATGAAAACTTGATGGTATCCATTTGTCAAATCCATCTATGTGAAGGAATAATCCCCTTGTAAGTGGTCTAAAAATTTCTCAATCCATGGTAGGAGGTAGTGGGTTTTAACATTTACTTTATTAAGGGCATGGTAGTGGGTCACTAGGTGCCATTTTGAATCATCCTTGTTTGGGATAACAAAGGCGGGGGACGCACATGGAGACAATGAAGGTGGAATACTACCTAAGTTCAAAATTTTACCAATTGGTTGTTCCATATCAATGGCCTCTTGAGGAGTGATGTGATAGGATAGTGTGTTCGGAAAATAAGCACCAGGAATTAGATCAAGTTTGAGCTCAATAGAGAAAGACAGGGTCAATTCTGTGGATTGTGTGAAGACATCTTCAAATTCTTGGAGCAGGCGATCCATGGCAGGAGGTACATGGTTATTATAGTTGTTTGGGTTAATGGGATGAACTAAGCATGAAGAGAGAAATTGGTTCACAAGGACTTGATTAATGGCCACGTGGTTAGTAATAGGCTAGGTGGATTTACGAGTAGAAGAAGTAAGAACATAGGTACGCCCCTCATGTTGTAATTGGTATTGATGAGGCATAACATGATAAATAGCGTGTCGGGCCTGTTGGTAAGGAATGCCAAGTAACAAATCAGAAGAATCATTAGGAGAGACATCACACACCATAGTATCCTAGAAAAGGCCAATAAAAAAGGTAAACGCACATCGTTGGGAGACAATGAGATGAGGGCCTTCCTTTTGTACCCAGTTGAGATAATATGGATCTAGGTGTAGAGTGGTGGGCAATTTCAGACGTGTGACCAAATTCTATGCCATGAGGTTCTTTTGGCTTATGTTTTCCAGGATGAGAGTAGCCAACTCATGATTGATCTGACAATTGTGTAAACATGGGTATATTAGAGATGTCAAGTTCATTAGTGGTCATTAGGATTAGAGAAGGGTCCACTTCAGTAGGATTGTCAAGAGAGACTACTTCAGGATGGTCAGGGGAATCTATCTGAGCGACCTCTACAAATAGAGTCTAGTTGGTGTGAATGTTCTTAAGTGCTCAACATTTTTCAGATTAATGTGAGTTGGTCTTATAAAAGGTACATTAGGGCGCTCCTGGCCTTCAACACTTAGGCTCCCTGGCCTAATAACACATAATCCCACTAGCTTATATAACTTGGCTCACCAGCCTTATAAACTTGAATTAAAGTTCATAAACAAGCTTTATACTTCATAGACATGATTTACAACAGGGCTCGGCCTTGGGGACATTACAATCCCCTCCCCTTATTTTTTCATTGTCCTCAGTGCAACTTTACACTGCATCTGCAAGATTTTCAAAATTTTCAAAAAGATGTGGGTACTCTACCCGCATAACATCTTCATGCTCCCATGTCACATCCTCAAGACCGTACCAGGTCCATTGGACCTTTACAATCCCTATGACTCGATTCCAGAGCTGTTTGTTTTTCCTATACAATATGCACACAGGATGCACTTGCAGGACACCTTCTTGCTCCACCTGGATCACATTCCAGTCAATTACATGATTAGCATCTGTCATATAATTTTTAAGAAGTGAAACATGAAACACCTTATGTACAGTCATAGATGCAGGTAATGCAAGCATATATGAAATTGGCCCAATCCTTTCTAGGATTTCAAATGGCCCACAAAATCTAACTGCCAACTTGGCGCAACTTCCCAACTTCAGGGAACTCCTGTTATCTTTCACTTTCAGGAAAACATGATCACCCACCTTGAACTCTCTGTGGGTTCTAATCTTATTAGCATAACTTTTCTACCTGTCCTGGGCAACTTTCAAATTCTGCTTGATTTTTATCATTTGGTCCTCCATCTCCTTGAGAAACTCTAACCCAACTACTGTTCTATCAGCTGGATTATCCCAACTCACTGGAGTATTGCACTTTCTTCCATAAAGTGTTTCAAATGGGCTCATCTTCAACGATGCATGATACCCATTGTTGTAGGCGAATTCTACCAAGTGTAGGTAGTTTTCCCATCTTGATGGTTTGTCCATCACATACATTCTCAGTATGTCTTCTATTACTTTGTTCACCCTCTCTCTCTGTCCATTAGAATCAGGATGATAAGATGTACTAAAGTTCTGATTCGTTCTGAATCCTTTCCATAAATTTGAGGTGAATTTCGGGTCTCTGTCGGACACAATCGTTTTATGAATTTCGTGCAATCGTGCCACTTCCTTTATGAAAATATCAACAACATTTGTTGCCTTGTGAGTATTTTTCAGTGGAATAAAATGGGAAGCTTTTGTAAGCTTGTCCACCACCACCATGATCGAATCATGCAGCTTGCCTGTTCGGGGAAATCCGTAATAAAATCCATCGTTACTACTTCCCACTTCCACTCAGGAATGGGTAAAGGTTGCAGCAACCCTGTTGGGTGCCTATGCTCAGCTTTAACTTTCTGTCACTCCATACATCTAGCGATGTATTCAGCGATCCCTCTCTTCATACCCGGCCAAAAGTAATGGCTCTTGACCGCTGCTACTATTTTCTAATATCTAGGGTGCCTTGCAAAAGGCACATTATGCATCTCCTGCAAAATCATCTTTCTCAAGCACTGGACATTAGGTACAAAAATTTTGTTCTTGTACAATAGTATTCCATTTGTTTCCAATTTATAAATTTCCATCTTCTGTGGCATCTTGCCCTATTGTAGCTTGGCTACCAATTCTTTGTACTGCAGATTTGCATTTGTAGCCTCCAGAATTCTGCTTTTAATATCAGTCTAATGCATGCTAATGGATATAGCATGTAATTCATGCACCCTCCTGCTGAGTGCATCAACCACTTTATTCTCCTTTCCTTTGATATGCTTGATCTCAAAGTCATACTCACACAGAAATTCCAGCCACCTACTTTGTCTAAAGTTAAAGGTTGGTTGATCAAACAAATATTTCAGACCGTTATGGTCTGTTCTGAGTTCAAACCTCCTTCCCATGAGGTAATGCCTCCATTTCTTTAGAGCATGAACTATGGCTTCCAACTCCAAGTCATGGGTTGCATAGTTCTTCTTGTGCTCTTTTAATTTCCTGGACTTATAACAGATTACGAATCTGTTTTGACTGAGGACCCCTCCTAGTCCTTCTTTGCATGCATCAGTGCATACTATGAAATTTTCATTTGGATCTGCAATCCTCAGGATTGGAGCACTGGTTAACAGTTGCTTCAATCACTGGAAACTTTCCTCACATCCCTCTATCTAGTGAAACTGCTTCCCCTTTCTTTGCAAGTGATAGGGTGAGCTATCTTGGAAATCCCTGTGATGAACCTTCTGTAATAACCAACCAATCCCATGAAGGACCTAACTTCCGTTACGTTCCTTGGTGCTGAACATTCTCTAATGGATTCAATCTTCTTAGGGTCTACCACTATCCCATCCTTCGAGATAATATGTCCCAAGTAATGGATCCGCTCCTGATAAAACAAGCACTTGCTCAGCTTGGCATACAGTTGGTGCTCTCTTAGCACCTGGAACACCATCCTCAGATGTTGTTCGTGTTCTTCTTCGGTCCTGGAATACACAAGAATGTCATCCAGGAAGATGATGACAAAATTGTCTAGATAGTCCCTGAATGCTCCATTCATCAAGCTCATAAAAACAACGGGCGCATTTGACAGTCCAAACAACACCATTGTGAATTCGTAATGACCATACCTTGTTCTAAAGGTGGTCTTGTTGATGTCTTCATCTTTTATTCTTACTTGGTGATATCCCGATCTTAGATCTATTTTCGAAAATATCTTTGCATCCTTCAACTGATCGAAGAGATCATCAATCCTCGACAGAGGATACTTCTTCTTCACCATTACTTTGTTCAATTTCCTGAAATCGATGCACAATCTTAGCGTTTCATCCTTCTTCTTTACGAATAGGACCGGGGCACCCCAAGGCGACACGCTTGGGCGTATATAGCCCTTCTTCAGAAGTTCTTCAAGTTGTAGCTGCAACTCTTTCAGTTCTGGTGCACTCATCCTGTATGGAGCCTTTGACACTGGAACTTCTCTAGGCATCAAGTTCAAAGAGAAATCGATATCCCTTTTCAAAGGTAGTCCAGGTACTTCCTGGAATACATATTTGAACTCTTTAAGTACCTCATGATCCTCAATACTTGACACCTTATCCTTAGGCATTTCCCCCACATGGGCTACAAATAATTGACAACCTTTTATGTAGCACTTCTTCAACTGCATTGTTGAGATTTCTCTAACAGTAACAACTCTAGGAATTCCTTGAATGACTCTCTGATTCCCTTCTTCATCTAAGCAAGTGAATGGATTGTTCTAACATTCCAATATGGCATGGTGCTGGTCCAACCAGTCCATCCCAATTAGACAGTCATAAGAGCCTAACGACAAAATGTTCAAATATGCCTTCGTGCTCAGTCCATTCATGTCTACAGGACAGGACTTGACTAACTCCGTGACTTTCCTCTTCGTTCCTGTAGCTAGCTGCACTAACCAAGACTTTTCATGTTTGCTTCTTATCAAATGCAAACTTTCTACCACTTTAGGGTCTATATAACTTTGGCTATCCCCTGAATCAACTAAAATAGTAAATGGTTGGTTTTTTATCATACCTTCTACTTCAATAATGTGCGACTGATACTCAACTTGCTTGTTGTCCAGCGCTGTGTAGATCCTTGGAATTTTACTGCCCATGTCCTCCACTGTTTTAGCCTGCTGAACATTGTGGAGAACTCTTACTTTATCATTTTTGTGGGGGCAATCCCTGTACCTATGGTTTTATTTACAACCCCAACATTCCATAGGTGGCGGCCTTGAAATTTGCCCACCCACTTCAACCTTCCTGGGCTCTCTACGAGATGGTTGTCCTTGAGGACTGTTTTTGAAAAAGGGTGGTTTATTTCCCTTCTGCCTCTGTTCTTTCTTGAAATTTCTCTGGTCATCCCAAGCCTTCCGAAAGGTAGTATTTTCTCTTTGTTGTTCAAATAAGCACTTCTCTCTTCTTATCGTTTCTTCCATAGTATTTGGGTCATCATATTTAATATTATCTCCAATAGGAGGTGGTAATCCACTCAGGTACCTCTGAATCTTGACAGAATCGTCTTTGATGAACGAAACATACCTCAGTAATTCCAAAAAATTTCATTCATACTCATCAATGGTCTGGTTGTCCAGCTTGAGTTCAAAGAACTCTTTCATCTTCCTATTATAATATCTTTTAGTTAAGTATTTCCTTTCGAAATATCTCTTGAATTATTTCCATGTGATGTCCCTTTCCCTGATGTGCTGCACCTGCACAAGTTGATCCCACCACATGGATTCCTTTCCCTTCAATTGATACATGGAAATCCTTCCCTTTGCATAAGAGGAACAATTCTGCAATTGAAAGTATTTCCTCATACCAAGCAACCAAGTTTCGACATCTTCCTCCTTCTTATGTTCTCCATCGAACGTTGGAGGCTTGATCTTGTTCATTTCCCCTTTCAATTTATCCATCCCAGATCTCCTATGCTTTCTGGTAGGATATGGGCTTGAAATACTGTGTGCTTCCCTACTGGAATTATTTGGGGAGCAATGACGATGTCTGTTGACACTCCTTGATCTTCTTTTCCTCTCAGGGCTCCTGCGACTCTCTATCTTTCTTTAGTCACTCTCATTTTCCAATTTCTTTTCTATCCTTTCCAGACTCTTCAACATCCTTAAGTTGAATTCACCTTGCTTATTCTTGACTTTCATGAGCGTTCGACTATCCGCTCGGCGAGCCTGGGCATCTTTCTACAATATTTCAATGATTTTCATCATATGTCCTTCCTTATCCATCTCTTTTCGTTGCCCATTAGAGTTTGATCCTTTGACTCCCAAGTTGAAATTCCTTCCTTCTCTTTCATTCTATGAATTGGAGGCAATCCACACCTCTTCCATTCTCTACTCTCAACAACAACCCTATTCGGTTCTGGCACTTGCTAAGCTTCTACAAACACACGTGCAGACAATAGGGATTTGTCAGGTCATCATTCTTAGCAAATTCCACACATTCAAAACCATTCTGATTTAAGAAAACACTTCGACTTCACAAATTTTCCGAGTTATGCTCGGCTCTGTAATTTTTAGGTGATAGCTCCCTCTTTCTTAGCCCCTACCCTCGTAACCAAAGGTCATGACCAAATTCTAGACTACTAGGTGCTACTCGAGCTTTCGACCTTTGGAGAGTTTAAGGTACACACATCTATCTCCCGGAGTATCAATTTACCGAATTCGTGTAAATCGGGTGGATCGACGGTCCACGTGTACCCAGCATCCAACGGTTAAAAATCTTCTACGGTTCTTCCATATTTGAATATTTTGGGACTTCGGGTTTCGGTTTTTTGGTAACCGGGAGTTCGAAATGAAGCGACCCAAACCATTGGTCACTCCATTCCCTGAACTCTGATACACGAGTTCTTGTACGAGATCCAACGATCCTCGATGATTTGGATCCAATGGTCCAGATCTTTTCGGAGTTTCATGAACCGAAAGTTCATGATGCAGAGACTCCAAATCTCTTGTCACTTCAATCCCCAAATTCCGATACACGAGTTCTTGTACGAGATCCAACAATCCTCGATGATTTGGATCTAATGGTCTAGATCTTTTCAGAGTTTCATGAACCGAGAGTTCACGATGTAGTGACCCCAAATCTCTTGTCACTTCAATCCCTGAATTTCGATATGGGAATTCATGTATGAGATCAATGGATGTGAGCCTCCCCTGATCCAATGGTACAGGTATCTTCTAAGCTTACACCTGTCAAATCTCTTTATCCCTAACTTCCTCGCTAGTTGGCTGGATCCAATGGCTCATGGGATTTCGGCACTTCTTCCTGGAAGCACTCCACCATCTGATTCTACCCTTGTTAATCTCTTTCATGATTCGAGACTTGGAGTGACCAAGAATTTGGCCTGCGCTCCAAGTTCACGATCCCTGAATTCATGAAATGATCCAACAGTTCAAACCAACAATGATCAACGACCCATGTTTATTCTAGATCCTAGGGTGGCGAGTTTCTCCATCCACTAAACACCTTGCAACTTCTGGCTATCTTACGGTCCTCGCGATTTCGCAAGTTCTCCACAGAGAATTCTGACCATCCAACTCTGCTTCTCAAGGACTTCTGGCCAATGACTTGGTACCCTTCTTCTGACCTTTCATCTACTTGATCCAATGGTCCAGATTCCCCATGATGTGACGACTCAGATCTCATCGGCATTTTGCGTATCAGGATTTCATGTGTCACGAGGTCGAAATATTTTCCACCTTCATCCTACCTATTCCCGAAATGTCGATTTATTCCCGGATAATTAACGGTCCAGATCTCTCTTAGATCGATGGTTGTGATCCAATCGTGAATTCGCGTTTCATGAATTCTCATGAACTCACCCTTAGACCATTTCAAGTCACAGGTCAGCGAAAGGCTAATCGCTCTCCATGCGTCCTTTCCGATGGACGGTTCTGATGAATTTAGGATTTCATGTATAGCGATTTCCACACTCTTGTGCAACTCCAAAGGGTTTTAAACCTTGTGGACGTTCTCCAGACACAATTTATTATCAAAACCTCGGTCCAAAGACCACTTATTTGGCCCATCCAGGCTCAACATTGAACTAGGCTACGATACCATACTGTAACATTCCCAACCATCAACCCTATCGTCAGGCCAACATTACTACGCATAAAAACACTACTGTAACATATTATGCATTCTTATGAAATACAATTGCTTAATTACAGTTAAACACAGCGTAAGCACATTAATACCGTTAGCATACATAATCCACGGCATTAACAATAATTCATGAATACAGCGGAATACATGTAAACATTGTTAGAATCACAGACATGCATATTTAATTGAAATTATATGCATGTATATACTTATCTTTTAGACTGGATGTAATTCACCAACTGCGTGTAGACCTCCCACGAACCTCCCATCCTTAGATCGCGTTGTTCATCACTCTCAGCAGTAGGTCACCCCCAATCTAGGACTAAGCTCCACCGGATAGGGATTCCTAGGCTAGGCAGGGAATACAGGAAGACACACAGTCATAGGAGAGGGATTCTCTCCCAGGAGCCACTTATGCCCACTGCCAAAAGACTCTCATTCCCCACATGTCTGTCCCACCCCAGGAGTATACAAATTCACTGTCACCAAGACAGTCGATCAGCTGCTAACCTCCCTTCCCTTGGGCTTCAGCAACAGACCAGACCAGAAGTCTCCGAGCTCTGTGGTAGCTATAGGACTCCTTCCAGGAGTTATCACTTCCTCTGCGCACTCTCTCACCTGGAGAGAGTCACTCACAGATTGGGTAACCTGCCTCTTCAAAAACAATCACTTCCCTCACACTGGCCAGCAAGCCACACAAAGTCTAGCACTGCGTGGCCACAACAGTCAATTGGGAAAATGGGTATGGACACCCGAAACAGAAACGATCAACACTAAAGCATAGAGTGACTCTCTCTGGTTTCAGAGATGCATAAGGTGTACAGAGGTTCAATCATAGAGGCCAAACGCGTACAGATGGAGGATGGAGGAATTGGAAGGTCGAACCCCAGATTCAAGTGATGGTTGGAGGAATGCCCACCCCACTCCTACACAGCAGTCGATAAAAAATGGAAAGAGAACCCCCAACACAACTCATTTCCTGGGTTAAATCGCATGCACCTGGGTCGACACATGTCACCCATTAAGCTGCATGCATCCCTCCCCAGGAACTTAGGACAAAACATAGATTTCACATGGCTTTTGGGATAATATTACAAAATTATTCCCAAGGACTTAAGCCCCTAGGCTGCACACTTAGCCTCTCTTTCCAACCTTCCAGCCCCCAATCCCTTACCCAGGTTTTGTGGAAGCTTAGTCCCCCATCACTCATTCATCATGGTCGACCCACATGCAGAGATGTTTTGTAATAATACTGTGCATAATTACATGTACAAAAATCAGGCTCCTGGCCTTCAACACTTAGGCTCCCTAACCTAATAACACATAAGCCCACTAGCTTATATAACTTGGCTCACCATCCTTATAAACTTGAATTACAGTTCATAAACAAGCTTTATACTTCATAGACATGTTTTACAATAGGGATCGGCCTTGGGGACATTACATGAATAATTCAACCCTACTCACCAAACATATGCACCAAATCATGTCATAATTCTCGTTTATCCACTTTATTTTTCTCGGTTTACTCTCTGTCATTTTGGAGTTACATGTATTCCAATTCAATACTAGAGATAGATATATTAATTTGGAATAAATTTCTATGATTGGCATATATCACTATTAAAAAAAATCCAAATGTGTTTACATCACATAGAACCAGTTGTGACAAGAGAGTCCTTTATACCTCAAGTGAGAAACTTATATTAATATGGCATCCCTAAACTTGTTGCATTTGCACACAAATGATACTATCATTATGTTTCAACATCCAGACTCACATGTCATGGATTTTTGTTTAAGTATATGCGATGGTTTGATTATAATATTTTCCTCGCCATGTAACATAATAGGAATATATTTAACCTTTGTGTTAAAAAAACAACGATTTTTTGTTGTAAACGCCCACCTTCTCCCCTCGTTCCTCCACTACAAGGAGAACACCTTCTAGCGAAGATTTTTGCAGAGATTTTTAGTGTTAGAAAATTTGGAAAAAATTTCAAAAAACCCTCCATTAGACCCCCCTATATTGGTTGCAGAGGTTTTAGTCGAGGTTCTAGTAGATGTTCCATATAAATTAAAATATTTAGGTGGGTGGAGGTTTTTTTTTTGGTCTTGTTCTTGTCAAAACGCACTGGGGCAGTATTGAAAAACACACACTGGTACATTACTATAATAAAATGCACTAGTACATTAATATAATAAAAACGCCATAGATATTAATATAATAAAAAAATGTCTTGGTGCATTTATAACTATTGCACACTGGTTCTTCCTATTTTGTCATATGCAAAACATCGATGCTCTTATAATTACTACACACTAATTCTATTTTGTTTTTTTTATGACACACCAATGCGCTTTAAGATTTGTCTGTCCCGGTGCATTTAAGCTATAGTTAGCCCCAGTGTGATCAAGTTATCTTGAGACCCAAAGCATTTAATATAACATGTGTTAGGGTGTTTGTGTGATTAGTACGTACCAATATCTATTTTACCATGTGCACTGAAAGGTAGTGAAATTTCAAATATTTGAGGTGACATGTTGGCACCATTATTTTTAGTATGCACCGGTGTGTATACTATAGTAAAGGAACCAATGCATACTTAATATTTAGAATCCCGATGCATATAATAAACATAACGCACTAATATGAAAACTATTTTTAGTGCTCCAGTTTATATTTCAAACATGAGCACCATATAATTTTGAAACGATAAATATTATTGTACGTTATATTATTTACAGTATGGTGTGTTTTCTTACTAGTACGTACTAGATATGTATATATTTTAATTCATTGGTTTTTACAAATTTTCAATTAATTATTTGAAAATCAAATATTTTTTATAATAATATTAATTTATAATTATGTTATTTCATTTCGATATAATGATTGCATTAATGTGTTATCTAACAAATTAAACCTCTATATTTGTAACAATGTAAATCATTCACACATTAATTATTCAGGAACACAACATCTAACAACATTCAACAATGCAATGAAATAAGAAACCCAATTCATTATATATGAATAAAATACCCATTGTCATACAAAAATTAACAATGTAAAGGTTTAGTACAATAATCAAATTGAAACCAATTTGTAATTGTTACACTTATTGGTAACATGTCCTCATGCAATTGGGACAATATGTCGAGCACATTAAAAGAATTTATATGATGGAAATGATGGACAATATGTCGAGCACTCTAAGTAACAAGCTCAGATTCCTAAGGTCATGCTAAACCCAAAATCTGGATGGAAATGGACTCAAAAGTTTGTTCTATGTTCAAAGGTGACACAATTGTTGTCGATATAAGATAGTATTCTTTTCCCGCTCATGCTTTTTTTGTTTTTTCATAGGAAAATTAATGTTATGATACAAGAGAGGAAACGAGTGTCACGAGTAAGAAAATAGCTCTGGACAGTGGAACATACCTATGGTCAATGCAAGGAAGTGCATGTGGGGCATGAAAACTTGGGGGAATGCTTCCTCTTAGGGTACAAGGTGTCAATATGCAAAGGATATAAACAAGGATTTTCTTGGCTAGTGATGCAAATTGTTGAGGTAAGAGGATTATAAAGAAGAATATGGAACTGACAATAGGCTCAATACTACAAGAAGGATAATGGAATGCAATTACAACTTAACTCCAAAGAATGTCCTTTTTCGTAAATTTAATCCCTTAGGCCCAAAAAAATATAAAACAATACCAAGGAGAACTCTTCTAGCCAATGTTGAATAGATTGTTCCTTTTTCAAATTTAGTCTACTTGGTCTGAAAAAGGGTTAAACTTACACCAAATAGATGTCCTTTCAAAACCATTTAACGAGTGTGAAAGAGACAAGTTAACTCGACAATATTTTTTCTTTTGAGAGATTTATAAAAGAGCTTAAAAAAAACTCGAGGATGATGATCTAAGGAGGATATCATGGGGGAGGCCAAGTCTCTCGTGCAGGGCTCCTGTTAGAATCTGGAAACACACTGGTAGTTGACACAATCTTGGGAGAACCCAAAATTTTCCAGGCCAAGGAGGATAAAATACTTGTAGAGGATACTTTATCTACAATATATCGAAGAATGCCCCTTATCCAGAAGGGTGTAGAAGAAGGAAGGTGAGGCTCTACAAGATCATTCCAATCAAAGGAAACCACCCTAGGACTTGGAGGGAGTGTACTCGAAGAGAGTGGAGTGATCCTTTATTCATAAGGTATATAACTAGAAATGTTAAGGACATGGTCGAAAGACGCATCACTCCCTAAAAGAAGAGTGGGATTTACTGAATATTGCATCAGAAATGTCAGTTCCTTAGACTTGTCACTCTCCAAGAGAAGAGTGGGATCGACTGAATATTTCATCGGAATGACCAATTCTTCATCCGTTGGTTGAAAAGGATGTGGGACAACATGGTCAAGTGATGCATAATTCCTTAAAACAAGAGTGGTGTTGGCCGAAGTTGCATTGGCATGACCGTTGGTTGAACAATATGCAAGAAAACAAGGTCAAGAGACACATTACCCCTCAAAAGAAGAGTGTTTTTGGTCGAATATTACATCAACACGACCGGTGTATCAATCAAATAAGGATTAGAATGTTGAAAAACCAAATACGACTCAGAACCCGAAGGGCTATCAGACAAGGACTGTGCTTATTGTACCATGGTAGTAATAGGGCACAAGCGAGTTAGGTGACCTCCTTTGAAAAACCTACAAAGGAACTTGGGATTACATCCTATACATTGAGGCTTATAAATTGTATGAATTCCTCAAACATGACTTGCAGAGGTTGTTGAAGAATCCCAACATGACTAGCAAAGGTTGGTGATGTTTGTGCAGTCTGACTAGCAGTGACTAGAGTTGTGCCCCCAACATGAATTGTAACGACTAGTTGCATGTCTTCAACATAAATTGCAGAGTTTTTTGAATTATCTCCAAGATGACTAGTAGAGTTTGGTGATATAATGTCAGTATGACTCGCAGTGACTGGACTTGTGTTTCCAGCATGACTTGTGGTGACTAGTTGCGACATTTGAGACCAAGTTTTTGGGAAAGACAGATTTTGAGAGATTGCGGGCCAGGAAGGGTTTTGGTATACACCATCGCCCTATTTGAAAATATGGTATTCTCCTCCAAACTAATTCATAAATGGTTGTAAGGGAATCATAACTAAGGAATACGTTTGTGAAAAGAAAACGACATGACAAGGGTTACTCAAGTGAGGAATAATGTTTCCTCCAGAAAAAGGAAATTCGTGAAGGGGGTTGCCCATACTATAAAACTGACTCCCCCCTGGATGAAAGACCAGAGGACAGAAGGAAGTTCTCCATGAGAAAATTGTTGGTAGGAACCAGCATACAAGAAGAAGGATATATGGATGAGATGTAATAAGTAGAAGGAACGCTGATTTTAGCACTCGATCTTGGAAAAGAGAAGCCAGGATTGGGTCTAGAGGAAGGAGGATTCCAACTTCCTACCATAGGAGTTGGTTGAGGAATATGACTCCCACCAAACGAAAAGGGAGAATGAGGCATCATGCCCCCAGACCCAAAAATAGGATTCACATAAGACAACAAGACAAAGGATAGCAAGTGTGGAGACATGTATGGAATACCAAAAGAAAAAGAATTAGAGGCCCAAGGTATTGGCTAAGTATCATGATTTGACATACCACTCGGAAATACAACAGGATTCGTCCCCATGGAATGATGAATGACCATGGTATGTGTAGCACTAACTGAGGGAGTCATGGGGGATACACTAACCATAGAAATGAAAACTCACGACGTAATACAAAATCCTAAGGCCAACTAATAATCAGAGAGCACACCAAAGTAAAGAAAAAATGTCAATGCACGAAAACATGATATAGTGGCTGAAAAGGGACCTCCCTCACTAGAGTAGGTATGTCTCACCCAAGAGGGATCTGAGACTCCCTTCAAAGATTGGAGGTATCAGAATCAGTTATAAGGGCCCTCCTGGGATTAACAACTCAGTCGGTCATATCCCCTCGGAGAGGTAATCCTGCATAAAGGATATGTGTTTTTCGACCCTAATCTGACCTAGGGTACCTGCAAAATAACATCTTCAAGTAACCTATGTGGATACCTATGTCAAGCAACTAGAGACACCATGATGCAATCAATGCCTAGGCGAATAGTCGTAAGTCAGGTCTATCGTATGGGTAGGGTAACAAAGCTCAAAATCTTGAAAGAACTACCTCTCACAGAAGTAAAGGTACTACCAAGGCCCCCATATACAAATAGATCCTCAGAAATATCTTTGATGCTAACAAGGTATTATAGGGATATCTCTGCAACCAACTTTGCGTGACCTCGTGCTTAACTCTGGTGTGAGAAACGATTCCTGACATCACTAATTACACAATGGATTTCACCACTCCCTGGTCAGACACATATGTTGAGTTTAATATCCTTGGAGAAGTTTACTCACAAAATCCTATTCCAAGGTCCTATATCCTATGCTTGTTTTTGTACTCTAAAAAATAAAATCGTTTCTAATCAATTTTAATTAATCAACGTTACTTTAATGGATTTTTTTACTCAAGATATGTGATCATGAAACTGATGATGTTATGACTCAGCATATCAAAGAGATGAATATAAACAAAATGCTATGTCCTAATCTTAAATTTTCAAAAGATGGTAAGATTTTTAAAATGCGACTTTCAATTCAACTTCTACAATTTCAATAAAATGCAATCTTTCCATATGTATCAAGATTAATACTAAGAACTCAAAAGAGAAAATGCCATAATGGAAAATGAGAAATTTGTTTTGTATTTTCGATATAAAGAAACAAAAATGCAAGGACTAAATAATAGTTTGATTTACAAACTCTACTGGAAGCAAAAAGAGACATGCCAAGTAGGATACCAAGAAGCAAACAATCAAACCAAGATGCAAGGACAACCAATGAAAAAGATGATAAGAAAGAATATCGCCTGAAAATACAACAATAAGAAGGTTTCCTATCACTTTGTAAGCAATCAACATCTAGGACAGAGACCCAAGAAGACTCAACAACCAACCAAACTCACCCAATCAACACCAAACTCAACCAGTAAGCAAAAACATTTATGTACGCGATTTTTTGTAGAAAAAGACCAAAAAAAAGAAAAGAAGGGGGGAAATCGTCTATCTCTTTTGTGGGAAGAATTATTTTCTCCCTTGAACAAAGCATTATCTATGAGTGAGTGTCTTAATATTTTGGGTTTATTATGGATTTAGGAGACCTTTTCTTGTTTTTTAGCATAATCTCCTCCGGTTGGTTATTCTTCTAACCATATGGAGTGTTTGTCGATGCCTCTTATATCACAAATGTATCCCAATCCACAATCCATGCTGCCTAAGTCACATAATGTATCGTGATTTTGTTCAAGGGAAGTTCCAGAATGAGTCGGCCACTCTACGAAAATTATTTGACCTTTCAAGTCGGCCTTCCCATGTCAGTCAAGTACATCTCATCATCACAAGTATCTTTATATCTCACTCATGATAGTACAAAAGGTCCTCATTGATTTATTGCTAGCGGGTCTTCTCTTATCGACTTTGACACATTGCTATGAGAGTATGAACTAGAGTTGCACCCTAGTCCTATTTCCATCATTCATAGGTGACCTTGCACTTAGCATATGACAAACCATCATTGGTCACTACCTGAGTGGTTTCCCTTTTGTTTGACATCAATAAAAATCCTCACACATAGGGATTCATGCAGTACATTGGTTTCCATCTAACCTCATTGGTGGATTCTTCGTCTTTGTCAGTGGTATCCATTATTGGATACTATTTAGAGAGTCTCTTTCATGCACTATTCCATTTGGTGCATGCCAAAGTCATACCTCAGTGTGTTCCTTACAATCTGTTCATCTGAGTCCTTCCAAACATTTGGTCGTCTTCTACCCCTCATGCTGGATGATGGAAGATTCCTTAATGCCTTCCTTCCAGTATATCGCTTCCTATCGAATTTAGCACATATTTCTCTAGGATAGGGATCTAGACTTATTTATGGTGCCTTGGGGCTTCCAGTCATCAGTGGAAGGTTCCCTCACTATTGAAAGTGGGAATACATCAATGTCCCCCGATCGATAGATTCTACCAGGTGTTCGACACCAACTCATTTATTCACACTTGTTAGATTGTACCATGGTACCTTGATGCCCATTATCATCATCGGTGGGTCATCTATCATTTGTTAACGATATACATCAATGACCGGTAATCAAATGATGTCTCGTTGTGTTCGACCCTAATACATCTATTCACATAGTGTAGACTTGTACCACAACAGATCATTTTGAAGACTTCGGGTGAATTACGAGAATCACATATTTTGTGATCCTACCCAACATATATTGTACCACCCCTAAGACATTGGTACTTGCAAAGGATCATTTTTTTCACTCCATTGAATCCAGATATTCTCTGATTTTGATTTTGAGACATAGCTCCATTGTGTATCCATTTTTGGCTATGATATACTTTTCACATGGATCTAGAGTGTATTCCTTGTGGCCATGATTGCTACTTTATATATATCACATGGATCCCTTATGTATTTTTCATGGCCATGGACATCAGTTGTACTTTCATATATCCCATGGAAATCAATGTACTTGATTTGGCGGCCATGCTTATATCACTCCTGAGCATGAGTATGCCTAAATTGGGAAGATAATACTCTTACTTGATATCTGTTGATGGTTTATATTCTTGGATTAGATATTCAAGAAATTTAATTGGATCTACTTAAATGTATCCTCACCTCTCATAGTTATAATGTATTTCAACCATTAGTTGTTCTTCTGACCTTACACATTAGGGGGCATCTATTTTACAACAATTTACCACATCAATTTCATTTTTGAGATGGCCTAGTATTGCAAAATCAAGCACATCCTCCTGCATCAAACTCATCTAAAAAACAACATTTGTATTGCCATCTGCAGGACACCAGTGTTCAAGTTTTGGATGCCCATTCCTTGCTAGTTTGCAACTCATGTATGCCCTCAAAAAATATGAAAAAAAAAATATTCCACATTTTCAGATGGGTTTTTTGGTTGGGATCATTCCCAAACTCCCCTGGGCCCACAAAAAATGAAATTCAACAACTTCAACCCTTTAAGGATGGTATATAAGGAAAATTTGAAGGCATGGATGAGGAGGATAACCTAGGTGCGAGATCATGCTTGTTGCGCCTCTTCCACCACCTTAGTGAGAAAAATAGAGGTGCTTTGCAAGCTCAGTTGGGTCTGCTGAGTAGGACAGTTGCAAGGAAAAGAGTTAGGGAAAGAAAATAAAAACTACAATTAAGAATTAAACTAAGAAATGCAATAAAAACTAAATTCATGAGCATAGGGACATAGAAACAAAAAAAACCATAAGACCCATGTCACAAATGTTGAGGTTGATCTATTAGTGAAACAATACACCAAGAAGAAAGGGGACTATGAGTCCCTTCTTCCTCCAAGGGAGGGCTCTTGGACCCCCACTAGCTAGCTCTTCTTACAACAAAGAAAAATGGAAAATGATGAAAGAACTCTTTACAAATCCACTCAATGGGTGAGATGGATTGTCCAATGCAATGGTGCCAATGTGCTCTTGATAAGGATGGAGTCCTCAAAAAAATAGAGGCAGCATAACATTACTTTGAATTCCTTGAAAAATGAGGTGCATCCATGGCCTTTTTATAGCATTCCTTTGGGTTATTGTTTAACTACTTTGTAGTGTGAAAAGAGGCCAATTAGGGCATTCCTAGGTCTTTGACCAGCCCACTAGTCGGATCCAGTCCATATTTGAGGGTCAAATCATCTTGGGAGATGAACCATAAGTGGGTGGGAGGCCGACCACTCTCATAAATGCACCATTTAGCAGGTCCACGGCTTTTTGCGATAAGAGTCGCGCATTGTGCGCATCTACACGATTTATGCGTTCCTGTTTCGCGCATGTGCGCACACGCCCAATGTCTGCATAGCGCTCTTCAATTTTTCACTACTTTGTATAGTTTTTCACCTTTTTATGAATGCTTTTCTATTAATTCAGGTCCATGGATGACTTCATCACTGTTTGACGATGTTGAGTTCTTGTAACCATGCGTGGACGAAATTTCAGTGATAACAGATGCCCCATGATGGTTGAGGTTAGGAGCATATGTATAGACGAAATCCATCAATGTTTCTTCTACTGAGAATGTTGTTGTAAGAGAGAGAAATAGTAGGATCATCCAAAGAGATCCGTTGGAGGGAAAAGGGAACTGATAGGACCCAACCTTCCATGAGGTGTGTAAAATAGAAAACTGTGTACAAACGAGGCGGGCATGCCCCATGCTTGTGTCATATAACTCTGAAAAAAGATGATTGAAGTGTTGGTGTAGACAACTGCAGCGCCCTCGGGGGCGGTTGTGATAAAGGAAGAAGACAATTCTGCAAATGAACATACTCTAAAGAGTAGGCAGTGATCGCGGTAATAAGTAGCAGTGATTATGTGGGCATTGATAGCCCCACCAAGTTCAGAGGTCTTCGGCAAATGAAAGAACTAACTGCAATAGTCGCAAAGTAAGACCCACCGTAACATGAGAAAGTGTTGGCGTCGAATGTTATGGGTGTCAACAACAGCAGGGAGTAATGGTGTTTCACCCTGTGTCGTCTGAGATCTCTCATTGAGTGGATAATGAGAATCAAGATACTGTCGCCCTTCTGGAAACTGTGTTGATGTTGACCAAAAAGGGGGACGCGACTCCCAGAAGAAAATGGCTTCGTGAAATCTACTAGGTGAGGTGAGGAAGTGGAGGAGGTACATGGACGAAGTCAAGATGTGGGAAGACTCAAGACTACCCTTGGTTGGAGTATGTGTGAGATAAAAAGTGGCCGCAACCGTTCAAGGAGGTCGAGTGTCAGGGGAACGAAAAGACCGGGGATAAGTTGTGCCAGAGGTGGGACAAGGTGAATAAATTCAGAGGGAAGAGGTAAGTGACCTGCGGGGTACTCTGAAGATATGGACGATGCTAGCAAGGGTAGATGATAAGTAGTGCTCCAACCAAGGGTGACATGGGTTACGGTTGGCCAAAAAGAGGGAAGCAGGTCGCCAAAGGTGACGACAAAAAAAGGTAATGTAACGACTGGAAATAAAGGCGTTTGTACAAGAAATAACGAATAATTGGGGAGAAATGTACAAATACAGAAACGGGTGCCCCAGTGTGATATGGGTGGCCTGTGTAGGGCATAATTTGCTCGAAGAACTGATGAAGGGTGGGGGCCCCATTGGTGAGTTTCTGTATGAGGTAGGTGAAATGAAGGTAGATTTGCAGATGGGCAAACTGATTGTGGATGAAATGTATCATTCATGGTACTGCGAAGGTGCAGTCAAAAAATAGAACCGTGAAGAGATAATCTAGGAGTCCATGTGGGAAAGCTAGAAAAATGAAGAGAAGGAGTATGCGGTTGATTCGCGACATGATGAAAGACTATCGGGACTCCCATCCCTAAAGGGTTTTGAAAAAAAACAACATGAGTGTCAGAAGTGCCAAAAGGTGCTATGAATGGGACAACTCATGTGGGTAAGAATGCTACCGGGTGACAGTACCGAAGATGCAAATGGAGGTGTGGGTACTGCAGAGCCGGGAATGGGGATCGTAGAGGCAAATGTCAGAGGGTGTGACTGGAAATGTAAGTGAGATACAGAGGGAAAGACTACATGCCAGTGTTGAGTATATACCTGAAGGGGTTGTGCCGATGTATGATGATCAAGTACCTGCACACATGAAAACCAAATACCCGACGTGAACAATATCTGAAGAGAATCGAAGATATGAGCATGCAGTTTATAAGCGTGAATATGTGCATGCGTACCTGATCAGGGTATGAAAAAATGGTGCCCCGGGGGCTTAGGATGAAAAGAGGCCTAGGGACTATTGTGATGTAGATGACGGGATGTTGATCCTATGGCTGAAGACGGATTGAGAAATGGACACCATAGGCTCCCAGAATGGTGAGTAGAAGTTTTGGCAAAAAGGCCTATATATAGTTGTAGGGACCACATTGCCACCTCATTTGTACTTGCTACTATAGTGATTGGATGAGAAGAATTCAGAGGATATTGTGAGATTCGGGGAGGACAAGGCATCCGATTGAGGACCCACGAGTATCAAGTTAGTGGTCTGATCATCCTGCATAGAATTAGGATTTCATTTTTTGGGTAGGGGCTGTGCGGAGGTCCGTACAGAGGTGTTTAGGGGGTATGGGCCCCACATGCGTGGCCGATCCGGTAATAGGTGCACACACGTGCGTGCCTATCCATCGGATAGACGTGCATGGGAGTGCAGTTGGGGGAATTAAGGGTGCACATGATGGGCGTTCCTGTCGGCTGAACAGGCTCGCACGTGTGTGTGCCTGTCAGTTGAACAGGCGTGCTCATGTGCGCGCCTGTAGAGTGAACAGGCGCGCTTGAGAGCACACCTGTGTAGTGAACAGGTGTGCACTCATGCGCGCCTATGTAGTGAACAGGTGTGCATAAGCGCGTGCCTGTGGGGTGTACAGGCGCGCATGTGGGTGTAAAAACCATGCCGTGGAGGCAAGGTTGACGGGTAAAAAATGTGTGTTTTTGATGTTTTGGATTGCCCATATGGGTGACTGAGGACGATTTTGTGTTGTGAAGGTGAGCTGTGTGTATGATGTCGGTTGGTTGGCGAGAGAGGGATTGGTCCCAACTGCGAGACGCCGTGGCTATTGAAGAGCCAGGCGTACGTGCGACTTTGGCAACCCTTGGGCTGCTGAAGTTCTTTGAGTGCCCTTTGATACGGGCGCAAGAGTATCTCCTATAGTTTCTGATCCGCATGTGGAGTCCGGACCTGCACTGCTTCATAGTGTGGGGAGAGAAGATTCCCTTCACTGCGGTGGAGGACATGTATTTTCTGATTGGGCTCCCATTTCGGGGAATGCCCTTACTAGCGGAGCCGGTGCTTCCTAGGGATACGTCGCTTGTGACGGTGGGTCGGAGATATTGTTTGGGGCAGAACTATATGTCCGACACAGTGGTGAGCATCAGGGTGATGGATTCCCTAGCACATCGCGGCATAGCAACGATGATTGTGAGAGTGTATGGTTCACTGGCGATGCAGCGGATCAGCGGTGGCCAGCTGATGGTGATGGGGAGAGTGTTGGCCGGCGAGCATTTCGCCTGGGGGATTACACTGCATGAGAGGATGGTGGGGCAGTTGGACCACTGTCGGTCCATGGATATGGGGGAGTTTTCCTTTGGGTTCATCCTGGTGGCCTGTTTTCTGGAGAGGGTGTCGATGTTGCGCCCTAGGATTCTATTGGGTGCGCCTGGGGCGCGAGAGCCGCGATTGAGGCGGTGGTCGACCGTGTTGCTTCGCCATGGGGGTGGAAAGGGTGGCCACTTCTTCATTGCAGATGCATCAAAGGTATGGTGGCAGATACCGCAGGTGATACTACGGTACCCCTATGCCGGGTTGACTTTCGGGATGATCCGGACATGGTCCTACCTCCAGGGGAGGTGTTTGACCACCGAGGTATGTTGATTGATGATGTTGATATGTATGTTTTTGTGTTTTTTGAGATAGCATGCCTTATGTATATGATATAGATGTTGATACTATATGTTGTTTGTTTGCATGTGCAAATGTGGCACCTCGCGGGCGCAAGGTGGAGTTGCAGAGAGATCCGACTCATCAGGAGCTGGAGAGACTATCGCGGGGAGAGAGACGTCGACGTGAGGTCGTCGCAGCGTGACCTGTTGAGCCGGAGAGGGTAGCGAGGAGATGTCGATTTGATAACCCTAGTGCTGGGCCATCACATGCTCCTCTGGAGGCTGTCGAAGTGGATTTTAAGGAAATACACCGTCGTTTGGAGGCGGTGTTACATGATGTGCCTGAGGGCATATGGTCTCGCATATAGGATGAGGATTTCCTGGAGTAGTGTGTGGGGGTGCCTCCACCATGGCGGGCCATTGTATGATGAGCAGCTGTGGCTGTTGCGATGACGAATGAATGACTATCGCCGGGGCAGGAGGGGCCGGTAGGGGGTGGACCACCACCTCCTGGGGCAGGTGGTGGTGGGTCGCCACCGCCTGAGGGAGGAGCAGGTGGTGGTTCTCTAGAGGCACCGTGAGTGGTGCTCTTATGCATTGATGTATATATATTTTTTGTATATAGGTTGGTGAGCCCATTTTGTATCGAGGTGCTTCATTGGCCTGCGGATAGTTGTATTTTTGTATGTAAACAGTTGGATGGCACTGTGGACCTTTTGATATATACATGAGTATACATTTTTGAGATCTAGGTGGTGTTTACATGTGTTTTGATGATGTCTAATCTATATATGTGATGATAGTTTGTGTTATATGTTTATGTATGTGTAGAGGTAGCTTGATGTGATATATGCCAGTCTAACACAATATTAGCTAGGTTATCCATAATTTGATTCAATTGTCTTGGAATATGTGTAAATGTAATGGAATCAAAATTTCAAGATAAAAGTCTAACCTGGAGGTATTTGCAAAAGAGGCAAGGATCATGGACGCGGTACACATTGTTGAGCTGGATTACGACTAGTTGAGAGTCGAGGAAGAAGCTAAGGTGACGAATATGATGATGTTGGGCATCGGCCAGGAGGCCAATGACGGTGGTGTATTCGGCTTGGTTGTTGGTTGTTGAACCCAAACATATGCCGCTCGAATGGAGCATTTCATGTGAGGGGGTGTAGAGATCCCAAGCAGCCGAAGCGAGATTTTGTGTCCAACGGCTGGAGCTGTCGGTGTAACCAATGTGGTAGGCTGGTAGAGGAACCATCTGTCAATAGCACAAAGGATAGTTTATACGTGACGGAGGGAAAAAAGATTAAAAACGCTATAAAATAAATAACCTAAAGTAGAATGACTACGTTTAAGCATAAAATTTCTTGAGATACAACCCATTGACGTGTTCTTTGAGAGAGAGGCCTTCAGGGGAGGCTAGGATGTATGCACCTTTGGTGAGGCAATGTTGGATAATGTATGGGCCATGCCAGAGTGACTCAAAATTTCCGTGGCCAAAGGTATCATGAGTGATATCGTAAGCCAGGACGAGGTCGCCTTCATGAAATGAGCGAAGGTTGACATGGCGATCAAAGGTAGACTTGGATCGTTTTTTAGCTGCCTCATTGTTCTGTAAGGAAGATCGACGATCTTCCTTACAGAACAATGAGGCAGCTAAAAAAGACTCCAAGGTCAGCAAGCGCTGCTCCATTGGAGCAGTGTCGGGTAATAGCTCAATTGCGGTGTGTAAGGTGGGAATTTCACACTTGATGGGAAGAGCGGCCTCAACCCCATGGACTAGATGAAATGGTGTGAAACCAGTAGTTGTTTTCACAGCTGTACGGTAAGCCCATAGCACGGAAAATAACATATGATGCCAATTTGTTTAACGTTTCTTAACCATGTGCTATAACAGGGTCTTGAGGACTTTCTTAACTTCTTCGACCTATCCGTTAGACTGAGGGTAATATGGTGAGGAAAAATCATGAGAGAATCCTAACCGAGATGAGATTTCGACAAAGATCTCATTCTCGAAGTGTTTCCCATGATCGAAAAAGAGTTGGAGGGGTACTCCAAAGAGGAATATAACGTGGTTAAAGAAAAAACGCGTTGCAGTGTCAGCGGTGTTGTTGAAGGTGGGCATAGCTTCTGCCCATATGGTGAAGTAATCAACGGTGAAAATAATGTATTTGTGACCATTGTTAGAGGGGGGATTACAAGTCATGAAGTCGATGCCGCATTTACAAAAAGGGACGACAGTGATGACGGGATGAAGAAGAGCGGGGGGAGCCCAGGCTTTATTCGCGTAGAGATGACATTGCTCACATCATTTCACAGCCAAAAGTAACCGGCTTGGATAATCTTTTGAGCAATGGATATGCCCGAAAGATGGCCCCCACATACGCCACTGTGGTAGTCGTTTAAGACTCTATCGGCCTCGTCAATTATCAGGCATCGACGAAGAATGGTGTCGAGGCCCCATCGGTACAGGACGTCTTCGATGAGGAGGTAGCAGGGGGCCTGATGTCGAATACGACGACGATCATCTCGTGAAAGGTGGTTACCAAACTTTTGAGTTCGGAGGTAGACGAGGAGGTCTCCATACCAAGGATCATCCATGGTGATGTAAAAGAGATGTTCGTCGGTGAATTCGGTGTTGACGGGGGTACTGGTGGTGTCAGAGGGGAGGGTCGTGACGAGTTCGGAGAGAACGAGGGCCTTCTTACTCTTAGGTGTTGAGAAATCGAGGTCATACTCCTGAAGGATAACGATCCATCGAGAAAAAAAATTGTTAGCTTGCCGACGGCTGAGTAAGTACTGCATAGGGTTGGAATCTGTGACGACTTTTGTTGTTCGAAGCAGAATGTAGTCGTGCAGTTTCTGGACTGCGAGGACGACTGCTAGAGAAAGTTTCTCTTCATGTTTATACTTCAAGGGTGTCCCTGAGAGGTTTTTACAAATGTAATAAATGACATGTTCATGATTGTCATCACCTAGCTGGATGAGGACATTGACTACTGATACAACTGATGCTAATACGTAGAGGATATAGTTGTGATTGTATTTAGGTGCACTAATTAAAGGTGCGTTCGAGAGGGTGGTTTTAAGATCATAAAATGAATGTTGGGCATGGTCATCCCAGTGAAATGGGATGTCGTGACGTAGTAAGAAAAGGAAACTGTGTGCGTGGATGGCATAGTCTGGGACAAAGCGTCTAAGAAAGTTAGATTTGCCCTGTAGGCTCTAAAGTTGACGTAAATTCTGGGGAGGTGGAATTTCGGTGATTTCTTGGACTTTGAGGGGGTCTACGGTAATACCTCTTTGAGAAATGATAAAGCCGAGGCACCCTGCGGTGACGCAAAACACACACTTGAGAGGATTCAAGTGGATGTTGTACTAACGACACCATTGAAAGATGATTCGTAAATTATCAAGATGCTGGGTGTGTTTCTTGGATCGAGCTGTGAGGTCGTCCAAGTAGGCGAGGATGATATGAGATAGATCGTGAAAGATATATGTCATAGCCCGCTAAAAAGTTGCACCAGAATTTTTTAAGCCGAAAGGCATGACACGATATGCAAAAGTACCCCACGGGGTAGTGAATACGCCTTTATATTGATCGACGGGGTGAATTTGAATTTGATTATAACCAGAGAATCTGTCCATAAAGGATAGAGCCTCGTGGCCTTCGCAGTCGTCGATAATTTGATCGATGAAAGGCATTGGAAAGTTGTCTTTACGACACGCGTGATTGAGATCGTGAAAGTCGGTGCAAACGCAGATAGTGCCCTATTTTTTGTTAACGGGTATAGGGTTCGAAACCCATGAGGTATAGGCGATGGGGTAAATGAACCCGACAACGCGTAATTTGTCAATTTTGGCTTTGATGGCCGCGACTTTGGATGGGTGTAGCGGTCATTGTTTTTGGCGAACTGGTGTAATGTCGGGCCAGGTGTCGATGCAATGTTCGACGATAGAGGGATCGAGGCCAGGCATTTCCGTGTATGACCAGGCAAAAATATCTCTATATTCTTGGAAGAGGGCATTATATGAGGTGATTTCTTGAGGAGTGCAAGCAGCTCCAATGGTGATTTCTTCGACGATGCCATTTTTAATGGAAATGTTGATTTTAATGGTTGGGGAAATGTTGGCCATGTTGCCTTCTTCAAAAGCATCAGGGGCATAAATGGGGTTTTTGAACCAGTCGATAGGCCCTGATGGGATAAAATCCTTTGTTTCGACCGCATAAATGGGGTTTTGGTTAGGAGGCATGGAGGCTTCCTGTGGAGAGAAGAGTGCGCGATGGTGTAGCGCATCCCAGGGGAGGTCTGGGTGGTTGAACTCTTCGAGTATTTCCTCGTCTCTGTGGAATTGATGGGAATACAAGGGGTCATGAGGAGTGATGTCGGTGATAGTGGTCGTGTGTGTTATCACTGAAATTTCGTCTGCACATGGTTATAAGAACTCAGCATCGTCAAACAGTGATGAAGTCATTCATGGACCTGAATTAATACCACATCATTCAAAAAAGGTCAAAAACTATACAAAGTAGTGAAAAATTGAAGAGCGCTTTGCAGACATTGGGCACATGTGTGCATGCGCGGAACAGGAATGTAGACATTGCGCACAGGCACATGATGCACGACTGTTAGCGCAAAAAGATACACACCTACTAAACGACACATTTATGGAAGTCATCGTCCTCCCAACCACTTATGGTTCAGCTCCCAAGCCGATTTGAACCTCAAATCTGGGCTGGATCCGACTGGTGGGCTGGTCAAAGACCTAATAATGCCCTAAATGGCATCTTTTCACACTACAAAGCAGTTAAACAATAACCCAAAGAAATGCTATAAAAAGCCATGAATGCACCTCATTTTCTGAAGGAATTCAAAGTAATGTTATGTTGCCTCTATTGTTTTGAGGACTCCATCCTTGACACAAGCATATTGGCACCATTACATTGGACAATCCACCTCACCATTGAGTGGATTTGTAAAGAGTTTTTTCATCACCATTTTCCATTTTCTTTGTTGTAAGAAGAGCTAGCTAGTGAGGGTCCAAGAGCCTTCCCTTGGAGGAAGAAGGGACTCATAGTCCCCTTTCTTCTTGGTTCTTTGTTTTCATCAATAGATCAGCCTCAAACATTGGTGACATGGGTCTTTTGGTTCTTTTGTTTCTATGTCCCTATGCTCATGAATTTTGTTTTTATTGCATCTCTTAGTTTAATTCTTAATTCTAGTTTTTGTTTTCTTTCTCTAACACTTTTCTCTACACCTGTCCTGCTCAGCAGACCCAACTGAGCTTGCAAGCACCTCTATTCTTCTCACCAAGGTGACGAAAGAGGCGCAACATAAACCATATATTAAAGTACTGAGGGCTACCCGTGGTAGTTGGGTTAAAAATGTCTGTAGGGGAATGAGCAGGAGAGTTAGGGGGGTTGGGGGGTGAATCCTCAGATAAGTCATCTAAGAAACATGGAGGTGTTGGAAGGGCCTTGGGTTCGTGAGAAATGACATGAAGATCCGCTAGTGACGAGGTAATGTCAATTATCGCCCCTGCAGGCCGTTGAAGCAGGGTCAATTGGCATTGCTTGTATTCAAGGATCATAGGACATTGGTTTGTAAAATGAGATAATGAGTCACAGAGAGAGCAAGGGCGTCTCATATGTTCATTGATTGAAGTTGTGACATAATGGATGTCAGTGATAGTTGAGGAGGACGTAGCAGGACTGGGGTTGCTTTGGATGTTCTGGCGTACTGCGGCTAATGTCTGTCGAAAGCGTGGTAGTGTTGGGAAATGGTGAGCATAATAGCCATATTCTGAAAATATAGCACAAGCGTATTTGGTCCGCAACCCTTTACTACTGGAAGGGGGGGTGGTAGTGGCAGGACTGGCTGTAGTGGTGAGTGTTGGGAGAGTCTGATTGAGTAGAATCAAATTCCATAACTCTGGTAGAGATGGGAAATTTTTGGTTGGGTGTCCCTCTTTCTCACATAGTGTGCAAGGTGGTGGGATGCGTCGAGGAAGTAGAGCTGTGGGCTCCTTCTTCTTTCTCCTGCCCCCAGTTGTGGCAGGGGGGTTTGTGAGTGGGGGTGTGGTTGGAGTAAGAATGGGAATCGTCATGGGGAACCCTTCTTTTTGGGGGGGAAGGGATGGTTGAGGGACCATCTCTGGTGGGTGTAAATACGAAACTGGGATTGCTAACACCATATTAGGTAGTGTGAGCGTTGCAGCTACCTGGAAAGCCTCGATACCTGGTGGAGGGTAAAAGAAGGTAATTTGAGTGATGTCTTGGGGAACTGTCTCCCAAAATGGGATATGTCTTTGGGGAGAGGTGGAATCGTGGACTGGTGGGGTCGACGAGTGTGCAGGAGGTTCTTGAGGGGGCAGTTCTGCGATGAGTGGGACGTCAGATATGATAGAAGCCTTTGTAGGAGGAAGGGAATCCTCTGTGTGAGCTCCATTAGATGATACGACGCATACTTGATTGGAAGGATGAAGGAGTGGTGGTGCTCCATGGTACGTTCCTAACAAGGATGGATCTTTAAAAATCCCAGGACCCATCTCGACGAGTGGATATGCGTCGTGGCTTGTGTGAATGAGAGGAAGAATGTTATCGATGTTGGCAGATGAATTAGGCTCATAATGTGAGACTTGGTCAATAGTAATGATCTTCCCATTGTGGGGCAACATCATTGTCCGAAAGACGGAAGATTCCACTGCCTTCATAGCGTACATGTAGCTATGATCGAACATGATATTATAATCGAGTGGGGCATTGATAACTTCAATGTCAATGAGGATAGTCTTGCCCCTGAGTTTGACGGGGATGTTTTGGAAGAGCCCTTCAGGAGACAATGGTCATCCGTCATAAGTGCATAATGTGATGGCAGAGGGTATGAGTTTAGGGGAACCAAGTTTCTTCCATACCATTTTGGACATAATGCATGTAGATTCACCTTCATCGATGATACACCGATGAATTGTGATGTTCCGTATTTTTACTGGTNGAAAAGCGATCAAGGCGGGAAGACGAGGTTCTCCGCTATCAAGATCAAAGGTAATGAGTCGGGTATCTGCGGGGTCGACTACCCCGAAGGTGGAAAGTAATGATTTCTGCTGAGTAGGACAAGTCTGGAGGACCTCCAAAACTGACATGGCAGCCAGGGATTGTGCTAAGTCATCTACCAAACTATAGTTATGAGCTGCCCTAGCCTATGGGTTGTGGACATTCCTTCACAATGGGATGCGAGGGATGCAAAGAGGTGGTTCGGAGGAAGGGTGAGGGATCAACAACAGGGGTCCCGTCGGTGTAGGGTCTGTCTCTGGAGGGATGGGAGGAGACTCAGCGGGTGCATGATACTGACGATTACGTTTTTGTAGAAGGATTTCTTCCTCACTTGTGAGGAGAATTGTGCGATCTGTTGGATTGTTGGGGTTGAGGTATTTTCCCACCTGAGGTGGAGGATTCTATGGGTCTGGTTGGGTGTTTATCACACCTTGATGTGGGATAGGATTCTGCAGCACGACAGGCAGGGGTTGTTGCACGTATTGTTGTAGTGCTTGCTGAGGGGCAGGCGGTGCGGGAGAATGGGGAAGACTACCAGAGTCTTTCAACCGTTTGAAATCAACGATCTGGGGGAAATGATGAGTGTAATGGCCGAACTCACCACAAAGGGCACAAGGGAATATGGTTTTAACATTATGGTTATTTCTCCCTTGGCGTTTATTATTATTGCCCCCTTGGGGGTTTTGGTTCCCTTGGTTCTAGTTGCCCCCAGTGGATTGGTGTTGTGGGGGTTGATTCCCGCCTTGACCTGGGTTGTTGTTATTCCTTTTCCTTCCTTTATTCTTGGCATTGTTCGACAGATGGGTTGGATTGGGCATATTCAGCTGTTCGAAATTTTGGTATTGTTGAACGACAGAGGGTTGAACAAAAAATCACCCCCACATGAGGATGTGGGGGAGCCATGGGTTGTGGAGGACCAGGAAATGGGAAGTATGGATTCTGTGGTGGTAACGATCCATAAGGTACATAGGAAGGCTTAGTTCTTTCGCTAGTACTATAAGCTGAGGTAGAGGGGGTACCAGAGTTTGTTTGAATAGGTGGATGTATGGGGGGTGCCAGCGGTGGTCCACTGATGGGTGGAGGTATAGCAACAGGGTATGGTTGTTGATAAGGGGGTGGGGGGTAATAATAAGTGCCCCCGTATGCCGGTGGGTATTGAGGTGTTCCATACATAGGTGGTGGTTGGGTTTGTGGACCGTGGTGAGTGGTGGTACCAATCAGTCCATCTGCTGAGTGAGACATCCCATGTTTGTCTTGGCCAAATGGCACAGGTTTTGGAAGATTAGGAAGTACAGTGTATAAGTACCCTGAATGTGCATAGATGAGGTCATATTGTTGGGCCTTACTGATGGCTTCCTCTTCAGATTGAGGGAAGGTGGAAGCTACATCCTTACCTAGGAGAGAGGCAAGTGATCTAAGAAACCAGTCGAGACATTGTTTCTTGGTGGTTTCTGCTTTGCACAAACTACGTCGCCTACGCCACTCATGAATGTGGTCAGCGATATGTGTGGCTGAGGTTTGTTTGAAATTAGAAATTAGTTCTAGACCATTATCGTGGCGGATGGGTAATTGGAAGAAGGTCAAAAATGCTTTGGACAATGACTCAAAAGTTGCGTGGGACCCTGATTTTTCTTCGACATACCATTTGGCCGATGGGCCAGTAAGCGTGCGTTGAAATAATCGCAGTCTAATGGAATCATCCATAATGCTATTGGAGGAGCACCATAGGTGAAAGGTCATGACATGGTTGGCAGGGTCATCGCCTGCCTTTCCTTCGAACTTTGGTATGTCCGAAGGTAGTTTGATGGGCATTGCAGGCTATGTGGGGTCATGCAATATAGGATCATTGGTGAGTTTGCTGAGATCCGGTATGTTGAGAGAGGCCAAATATGGGATCTGTAGTTGGGGGGGAAGGATTAGCTTCGGCCATGGTGTGGGTGTGTTGTGAACCTGACCCTTGAAGGGGGCTAGGTGGGTTGGTGCTTCCTCCTTGAGAGGAAGTGGGTCCCCCGCTTCCGTGTAAAGGAGAGTGAGTGAACAAATGACCTTGGGAAGTGGACCCAAGTAATGTAGAACCAAGCAGATCTGATCCTAAAACAATAGCACTCACAGGAGTGTATGAAGGAGGTTCCGATGAGTGGGCACGACCAGACACTCCCCCTAAGATAGGAGGGAGGTTTAGCAAGCATTGTGAACGAAGGGGGTTCTGTGGTTCCCCTATGATGTTAGACTAGTTGTGTGAATGTGTGCAAAGAGTGGTGAGAGTAATATAGAAACAAGAGGCTTTACGTTGAATGTTTACACAATATATATATATATATATATCCAAATCAAACTGTAATAAGATGTGCATCATACATAAAATGTTTTGAAAAAGAAGCATATATGTGGGTAAGTGGGTTTTGTCTGCATGGGGAATCAAAAGAAAGCAAATGCTTGTGTCCTAGAAGACGTAATGTCCCTCCTCTCAAATAGCACTAGACCTTCCAATAGTACTCAACAGTGGGGTCTGAAGTCACTTGAAGAGAAACTAGTGAAGGATGAAATAATTGGTTATAATGAGGGGTAAAGGGGGCATATCCCAAAAGAGTTGGCGATATTTCCAAATAGCCACACAAAATCCAATCAAGGTGCAACTGCAGCCCACAATTTCCACATGGGTAGATGTCCTAAAATTTGGTCACTAGGTACCTCGGTCAAAGTGCGACATTTAGATTTTCGGCCTAAGAAATGGGTCATGGGTTGGATCCCGTCCAAGAGGTGGGTGCCTCAAGGGGGGACACACAGAACAACTGGACCTCGGCCTTCAACCCTTCACGGGTATCTCCCTGTCTTATGGTATTAGGAAACACTTGACTTGGGGGATTTTCAGTTCCCTATTTGACAAATTCTATGGTTTTGACAATGTGAGAACCAGATAATGGGGATTTATTTGGATGCCTATACCCGAAATCCTACCTAGACTAAAACATTTCTTTTGGAACCTCTTGTGGAGGAAAACTTAGTGAGTTTTTAGAAAGATTTTAGATGTAGTGGTTTTGAGAGGTTGGGCGTGCAAACCAACCTCTTTTATAAAATGGTAGTGGATAGTTTCGTCAAGAAAAGGGTGGGGTATTTTCGGAATCCCTTTGGAGGAAACTTACTTTGACCTCCACATTTCAAGAAGAAGCTATGTGAGTGATAAGTGATTTTTGTGTGTGAGTGAAAGTGTGCCAATTTTTAGTGAATTAGATGTCACCTTGCTGCATGTGGACTTCGCTTGGTCCTTATAAGTGTTTGATTACCTAATTAACTAAGTTCCTTTGGTACAACCTTGTGTAATTCAAAAGTCCCTAGGAAGCTAGCATGTGGACATGTGGGTCCATTACTATCCCTTTAACTCCCTATTGTGATGTAATCTAAGAAAAGATTTGAAACTATCCTAGATTGATCATGTGGGCATGTATGGTCCTGTTACAAACCTTTAAACTTCCCTAGTGATTTGATCTAAGAAAGAAAATTTCGAGCACTATCTTCTCTTTGTAGAATGTGGGCATGTATGGGCCCGTTACAATATTAAGATGTGTTTGAAAAAGTAAACTAAGAGGAGTCCCAAGAAGGGTTGTTGTCCTCTCCTAAAGGTTTTAATGTTCTTAAGGGAGATGAAATTGTTTCACAATTTTTTTTTGATTCTCAAGATCGCTTGGAGGCGCGAGAGAAGAGCATACTAAGCGATTTCTATTCAAATTTTAGTCCCAATGCAAGTTAAATGTGATTAAAAATGATTTCCAACGTATCTTGTGAGTCAAAACAAGCCATCCATGTGGAAAAAAGAAAAGAAGGGAAATTGATTTTATCCTCCTAAGTGCCTATGTGTTTTTGACTAACCCCTTTATATGATGAGGGGACTAAGTGTGGTGCAGCTTTAAAACATGCT
>ML777568.1:837710-854681 GCA_009831015.1 Picea engelmannii | reverse complement strand
CTATGTGTTTTTGACTAACCCCTTTATATGATGAGGGGACTAAGTGTGGTGCAGCTTTAAAACATGCTTGAAATCATTTTTAAGAAGGAAAATGGCCTTCCCCACATCTCAACAACTTTACAATGTAAATTTTTGCACAGATGCGTGGGTCTCAGTGGAGACAAAGGCGCACAGAGTGCATGCGTGTGAATAGAGACAAATCAACAGGCGCACGTGCACAGAACAAAACTGTGAATCAAGCACATGTGCACACGATGCGCGTCTGTGGGCTTAAAAACCCACACATATATGACACACGACCGAGAATGAAAAATCCGAATGGATTTCTCTCAATTCAACTTGGAATTGACTGGTTGGCAGGTTGGCTTAGGCTGGTTAGTGTACCTGCAAGTTAAACAATCTAAAATAAGAGCAAGAAAAACCCAAATGGGGTAGGAAATTGATACCTTTCCCCAGTGGAGTCGCCAATCTGTTGCGCCTCTTCCGCCAGCTTAGTGAGAAAAATAGAGGTGCTTTGCAAGCTCAGTTGGGTCTGCTGAGAAGGACAACTGCAAGGAAAAGAGTTAGAGAAAGAAAATAAAAACTACAATTAAGAATTAAACTAAGAAATGCAATAAAAACTAAATTCATGAGCACAGGGACATAGAAAAAAAAAGAACCATAAGACCCATGTCACCAATGTTGAGGATGATCTATTAGTGAAACAATACACCAAGAATAAAGGGGACTATGAGTCCCTTCTTCCTCCAAGGGAGGGCTCTTGGACCCCCACTAGCTAGCTTTTCTTACAACAAAGAAAAATGGAAAATGATGAAAGAACTCTTTACAAATCCACTCAATGGGTGAGATGGATTGTCCAATGCAATGGTGCCAATATGCTCTTGACAAGGATGGAGTCCTCAAGACAATAGAGGCAACATAACATTACTTTGAATTCCTTGAAAAATGAGGTGCATCCATGGCCTTTTTAGAGCATTCCTTTGGGTTATTGTTTAACTGCTTTGTAGTGTGAAAAGAGGCCAATTAGGGCATTCCTAGGTCTTTGACCAGCCCACCAGTCGGATCCAGTCCAGATTTGAGGGTCAAATCAGCTTGGGAGCTGAACCATAAGTGGGTGGGAGGCCGACCACTCTCATAAATGCATCGTTTAGCAGGTGCGCGGTTCTTTGCGATAACAGTCGTGCATCATGCGCATCTGTGCGATTTAGGAATTCTTGTTTCGCACATGTGCGCACGCACCCAATGTCTGCATAGCGCTCTTCAATTTTTCACTACGTTGTATAGTTTTTGACCTTTTTATGAATTCTTTGGTATTAATTCAGGTCCATGGATGACTTCATCACTGTTTGACGATGCTGAGTTCTTGTAACCATGTGTGGACGAAATTTTAGTGATAACAATGCTGATGAATTTTCAAGCTTACATATTTTCCTTGATCCTCTAAGTAGTATCCCCTAATTTTGGAATTTGATTTCTAGTACTCCTTCTTCTCCCTTATATGACCATAGGGTGTGTTCATATCCATTTTGGGGCATCTGAAGAAGGGCGATCTTGTTAATTTGATGCTTGAAGGACTAGTGGAGGAACCTGGGTGGTTGGCTTCGAGGCAATGTCGACAGTTCGAATCAGGTTGTAACTACCCACTTTTACCGTTTTCAATAAAAGATTTATTTTTCCCTCCATACATGTGTAAATTGATTTCAATATGTTGATGTATGTTAGTTTTCTTCATATACTTGAATATTTGCACATTATATGTATAATTTGAATTCATAACTACCTTGTTGCAACAAACACTTGGTCTCTTTTTGCAGGTTGATACCAGTAGAGATCAAGAGCAACATCAAAGGTCACTATTACATATGACCAAATTTTCGACGCTTTTTCATTGGTATTTCCACTCTTATCTGTCACAATTTCCACGAAAACAAAGACTATTTTGCGTTGCTATTTTTTCGTCGCTATATCCACGAACCAGGTCTTCATGGAAACAACGACGAAATATTCCCTCCACGTTTCATCACCATCAAAATAGGTTTACCTTATAAATCGTCACAATACAGATGAAAATTCATCGCATAAGGGATGCAAAACCATGCCAATTTAAAAAAAAATGTGGAAAGTTGCAACACAAAAGCATGGAAATAGCGACGAAAATTGATGAGAGAGACAAAACTTACGATGTAGATGCTATATGTGTGATGCAAAACCGTTGCAAAGTGTGAAGAACTGTGGAAAGTTGCAACACAAAAGCGTGGCAATAGCGACAAAAATTGATGGCAAAGACAAATCTTACGACGCAGATGCTATATGTGCGACGCAAAATCGTTGCAAAGTACTACGAACTGTGGAAAATTGTGATGCAAAAGCGTGGCAATAGCGACGAAAATTGATGGTAGAGACAAAACTCATGACACAAATTCTATATGTGTGACGCAAAACCGTTGCAAAATGGGATGAACTTTTGTCGTTATTGCCACGCTTGTTCTAAAAACAAATTTCCCTTGTGACGAACTATCGTCGATATTGTAATGCTTCCTTTAAGTTTAAAAATAAAAAAAACTACATGAGATATGAATATGGTATACCATATTACAATGTAATATGGTAATACCATATTACATTTCTTATCCTTTGTTTCTCTAGCAATATCTCTATGTGCTTTTGCGAAGGATCAATTTCGATAGTGAACTTTAGCTACCCTTGACATTAAGATAAACCAAAAGTGCACCATGTTCTAGGTTCTACATGCATTTATTTACTTGTACAACGAATTATCAATATTAATTAATTATAACATGCAAATGTGGCATGTTAGTTCCTCCATGTTTTAGTAGAGAGTGACTCCACTTTCTCAACAAGATGAAAGAAGTTATTTTTAAAAACAACTTAGGATAGTGATTTTTCCTGAGTGGGATGGTGACTTTGGCATTCAACAAGATAGGAAGTAATTCATTGATGACAAGTGTAGCAGGTGTGCAGTTCCACTGGTGTATGGATATTATCTGCTAAGTGGCAGATTTGAACTTCCTCTTCCAGAATAGATGGCTCATATAGCTTGAGATTATTGACATAAATGATATTATGGATTTCTAGCAAGGAAGGGAAATACTAATGACAACCATTGTCATTAATATATTGAAGAACAATATAGGGACAATAGAAAATACGCTCGAGTTTTTTATGATGCTACCCCTTAAAACATTGTTTGTCCATATACAACCAAAGTCAGTCACCAATTTGAAACTAGACAAATCCTTGATGGTGATCCTAGAGGGATTTACAATGAACTAGGGAGGATTGAAGGGCATTAGTAACCAAAGAATGAATGCTAAATAATTTATGAGCAAAGGAGATTCTATACATTTTACCTCGCCTTATAGGAACTTCTATCCATAAGATGTGAATAATAGCAAGATGCAAAGAATGAGAAATGGAAGAAATTATATAGGGGAAATATGAGGATCTTTGCAATGTAGGCCAATACATTGTTGTTGTGAGGGAATCCTCCATCAAGTAGGCCTATATATCCCATGGTAGATGTGAAGACCCCTATGCCTTGAGAATTAGTGTAAGGTAAAACTACAAGGTGTGCCATGTGGATTAGTGTAATGTTAGGCAAGTAGAAGACAAATGAGAAAGAAAGATTGGTAGACAAACACTGCATGTTAAACACACAATTTTGACATGGGGGAACAAGTGAATTTAATCACTTCATAAGAATGATAGAAATTAAACTATGAAATGTAAATAATGAAATAAAAATAAATAATCCTAACTATCATGTAAATGATGCAATGGCTAAATTAGGAGAGTAGAGATGAGAAATTTCTAATTACTATATTAATGGAATAATAACTAGAACACGTAAGTAAACCATGAGCGAGTCTAACAATAATAATAACATCTCAACTATAAAATCATTGATAAGATTAAGAGTGACAAGGAGATACTTGCACTTACTTATACATGAGGTAGGATGGTGTATGAACATGTTTAGCTAGATACCTACATCACAGAGGTTGGCATCCTACCACAACTAAGGTAGGATTAGCAACATGATCTCTTATGGAAAGGATGGAGGATATATGAAAAGGTAAATATGGGAGGTTGTGGTGTTAGGGTAGTTCTAACAAATCCAAGAGAAAGAATTTGATGACACTGGAATGACATTGGAAAAAGGCGTGAGTTGACATAAACCGACTAAGAGTGAACATGAGAGAGAGGAAACACACTCTAATATAGGGTTATCACAAGAATAAATGTGACATATTGCAAATTGGAGTTAAAGTGAGCGTAAAAAATGGCATACATTGTTCTAGGATTAGTGTATTCATTAAGGCACCATACACTATTTAAGGACATAGCATGAGTCCCATGTGACATACAATAATCTGGAGAGTGTGAGAATAATAGGCATCATAAACTAGTAATATAGAGTCATCAAAAGCACAAAAACAACACATGATATCCTAGATTTAGTGCAAGAATGAGAGGTGGCATACATCAATGGAGTATTTTATGCAAGCGTAGGAGGCAACATGCATCAACCTAAGTTCAATGCAAGCATAGGGGTGTTAAATATCAATGGTATACCAATGGAGGAGAGAGGATCAAAGGAAGATACGATGTCACCATTGGGAGGGGCTCCATAGTTGAAAGCTATGGAATGTGACCATTAAGGGGGAGATCTTGGAAAAGTGACGAAAGAAGTGATAGTTGATCCTAACTAGGTAGAGATTATATTAAGTAAGGTCTTTCTTGAGATAATGACCTAGAAGGGACCCATTGATATTATGACCAAATAAAAATGGAGAAAAAGGGCTAAGGAGGAGAGCTAAGGAGGAGAGGCAATACTTTCCCCGAGCATTTGAAGGACTAGGAAAAGAGGAAGAAGATGTAGGAGAGCATGGAACACTAGGAGAGGAAGAAGACAAGGGGAGAACTAGGTAATATTGGGTGCTACCAGGTAAGAAGTGTCTAGAGTTGATAATGGGAAGTCTAAGCTAGCCCAAAAAAACTTCCAATAGGATCAAGGCTTCATTCAACTTGATAAAAGTGTGTTAAGACATGGGACCTTTTTAATGTTAGCAAATGTTGATTTTGACAACTAATGGAAAGATAAGGAAAAGAAAAGGCATAGAAGAACAAGGGGCTACCTCATTGTTGTATCCAGCGATAAGACAAGGGAAAGCAATTATGGAACTAGGTATAATAGATCATATATGTATTTTGTTAATTGGTGTGTGGTAGAAAAAAAAAATATCGAGTTAAAAATCATTGGGGAGGTTTGGGATTTAGAATGAGAATAGAAGAGTGAGAGTGCATCCAGGTAGAAGGATGGGAATGTATTATTTAGAGAGTTTGGAAGAGAGATAGTGCAACCATATGAGATGATATGGATTGATGTGATGTAAAAGTGAGAGAGAAAGGTATTTATGTATTATGTTTTGTTGGGTATTAACATTATAAGGAAGAGGTATTGCAAGAGGTGAGTTCATAGTTTTTGTCATCTTTATAGAGTTGATAAGTATTGCAATGATCATCTTATAAATAATTTCATTGTTTTTTATTGGGTAGAAGGATGAGAAGTTATCAATTGGAATGTGTGGAAGAGAGAAAGTGAAACCATACGAAATGGTTGGATGTGAGTTACAACTAAGAGAGAAAGATATTTATGTAGGATGTCTTGGTCACATCATTACATAGAAAGGGTATTGCAATAAAGATGAGTTCATAGGTTTTGTTATCTTTAAAGAGTTGATAGGTATTTCAATGGACATCTTATAAAGAATTTCATTGTTGTTCATATGATATGTTCAAGAGTATAATAGAGTAATCAAGGGGAGATACATAACATTCAACATTCTCTTGAAAAATACCTATGACAAGGGTGACTCCACAATGTTTATTAATGAGAAGATGAGTTCTATCCTATTGTACAAAGCCCCAATGATAAGGAGAGGGGTGAGGAGTGATGGAAAATGCGATTATTTTGGTTACAATTATCAAGGATTATAGTGGCAAGTTGGTCTTTGATCTAACAATTATGAGTAAAAAAGAGACTTAGAGAGGGGAATAAATTTCATTCGTCATTATGAGTAATGAGGGATATTTTTCAATAGAGTTTGAAATAGGGACTATTTTTTGTTAGGGAGAAGTGTCCAAAGATTGGTGTACCCTAAGATCATCAAGGGATTTCTCATCTATGTACAAGGATTTGGATGTGAATTATTATTATAAGAATAAGAATTTTGTAGTAGTGTACTTTGGAGCCTTATAATACTTGCACTAACATGTGGGATGAGAGGAGGGGTCTAGATTATTGGGATTAGCCTCATGCATTGTTTAATACGAACTAGGATTTGGACTAGGGATAGAAATAAGGTTAGGATTATGGAAATGAATGAAGTGAGGGATCTTTTCTAATTTATTTTCCATAATGAGGATATGGATAAATACTTTGTATATGGGGGTTCTCTAAAATAGTTATAATTCTTTATAAAAAAAACTATAAGTAAACCAAAATTATATTTAAAATACGACCTTTAGGGTTCTTGATTTATAGTTGAAATTTGAGCTAGGTAAAGAGTGTACACTTGATGTACTGTACAACCACCTACACATTAAATTGGACAAATAAATTAGACAATAAAAACACCACATAGAACTTGACATTTATGCAATATCTACACATTAAATTTGACAAATAACTTGACAATAACAAATAAATTAGACAATAAAAACACCACATGGAACTTGGCATATATATCAATATCTACATATTAAATTTGATAGATAACTTGACGATAAAAACACCTTGTGAAGGGTGGCCACAAATCATCTACTCATAAATTTCAAAAGGTTTATGAAAATCCATCTTAGTAATGTACATTTTTGAAAATGAAGAGTTAGATTGTCAAAAGGCTTACGAAAATCTGTCTTAGTGGTTGCAGAAAGAGTTCTTATATTATTATACTTAGATGCAACATTGTCATGCATTTCCCATAGCATAGTGGGAAGTTGAATTGTAGTATCCAACTAGCATATTGGAAAACGGTATTGTAGTATACAAGTAGATGAGGGAGAGTTGTAGGTTGTTGATGAAATTATTTATTATCATGCCAATATACGTTTGTGGTACTAGCACAGTTGCCTATAGTTGAAATATAGTTTCATATAGTTGCATAAGTTACATTGTTGCATAAAGTTGCATATAGTTGTTACACATCAAAATTACTCACTTCAATAGTGTTGCAAGTGTCGTCATTACAAGTGTTGTAAGTGTCACATCTTGTCCGCAAGTGTCGCAAACATCATACTGCCATCTTGCCTATGTCCTGCCTCTAACAAAATCATAAGGACACTTAAGACACCTCAAAGACTAGTTTTGAAGAGGAGAAACCACTTGAAAAGGAGTACAAGGATTTTTCCACTGAAAAATCCCCTCAAAAGTCAAATTTGGAAAGGAGCACTCCCCTACATATTGTCAGGGAGCGCTGACACTCTGTACCCTCTTCTAGGGGAGCGTTTCAATGCTTTGTATACCTTTTGAGGGAGCACTAGCATTTTTTGGGTGAAATTTGGTTTGTTGGAGGAAATCAGGGAAGAATCCCCTCAATCTCTGAAGTTGGTTGGATTCGAATATGAGTTAAAGGCATGATCTTAGGGAAGATCCACAACTGAAGGAGAGGAATCCTCAACTTATCCCAAATATATCTCAAGTGGTTGGGTCTCTCCAAGCATATATAAGGAGGCCTTCTCATGGTGAAAGGGAGAGGAAAAGATTGGAAGTATGAAACCTATGATCTCATAGGAAACATACAATACATGAAAAGAGATATGGAGATTGAGAATTAAACCAAACTTATGATCCCATAAGTGAGATTCCATTGAAGCATAATCAGTGTAGATTACTTGATCAAATGGGTTGGACAAGGAGAGCTGGAAGAAGTTGTTGCACATTCATCAGAGGATTGTAAGTACTCTTCATTTGTTCTCATTAATATACATATATGCTTGGCTTGTTTCTTTCAAGTTTGTGTTTGTTCCACATAAACTTGTCTCTAGTAGATAGATCTGTGTTTGAGCTAATCTCAGTAGAATAGGAAGCTTGTTGTATTTTTGTTTGTTCTACAGGACCTATCAAGGAGCTTGGGATTGAAGCTCAACTTGGAATTTGCGAGGACAAACACCATTTAAAAAGGTACACTTTTATTATTACTCTTCATTCATTATCTTAATTAGATCTAAAAGGATGCCAGTGACCAATGATAGCACCCTTTCTATCTTGGTTTTAGGGGTCTAGATACCAAGAGGGAATCCGATTGTCCACAGGAGGATTCTCCTGTAACTGAAATTGGTGACTCCACTAGGGAAGAGCTCTGATTTTTGTTTCCTTTCCTAGATCTTGTTTTGGACCTTTGCCCACTTCTTGACCTTCTTCATACTATCTTTGATTCTTGGATCTCCTTGATTGGCTCTTGATTTCATCACCTTCAAGTTGATTGACTGATTTTGCTTGATTTTTTTACTTTCTGGGTATTTTTTCTGAATTGTTTAGAGACCAGCGCCCTGTTGGCACAGGGGTAGACCCAAGGTTCAATGCTCAAGAGTGCACCAACAAATCCCTAACTACCAGCCCTTTCGGAAACACCTGTGAAGCAGATGAAGTCTCACCCGAGGTAGAGGTAGGGGTGGTTGCAAGACTCAGGTGTCTGCAACCTTAGCTGGGACACATATATGTGATTATCTTTCTTACAATGCACTTAGCATCAATTATTCCTTAGCATACATTCATTAATATACTTCACAGAAGGCAAAAATAATCACATTAAATACTTATGCTAAAAATGATTCAGTACTTGTCCATAAGAATATAGGTTAGATTAACCAGATCAAGCACTAAGCATCTCACACATCAGATCTAATGTTCATTCATTCATCAACAACACTGAGCATAACTAGATCTACTTAATCACATCAAGCACTTATCCAAGAAAGAGATACATGCATAAGAGAGAAGCGTAAAAAAATATACACACAGTTATTGTGGTTCACCCCCACCCTGGGGATACATCTACAAAGTCTTATTTATATTATCTTGGTCCAACAGTTACAACACAGAGCTCTAATAACCCTTACTTTGCACAGGACAAAATATCTGCACATCTTGCTAGATCTTTCTTCCTTTCTCTTCAACATCAGACTATAACAACCTGCACTTAGCTCTTCGATCTCATTCACAGAGCACTCTAAGATACATATGATCACACTGATCCAATTACTAGCACTAAGCTTTCATTCATACATCACATAGATGTACTACATTACTATCTCCTCCTTATCTTACTATCTACATTGCCTATTTATAGATTACAAAATGGGCCTAAATGTGGGTAAACCAACGGGTCGACATCCCTTTCGCGTTACATCAACCCAAAACCCTAAAATGGACCCCAAAATAGGTCTTTCTTCCTTATTTTCTGCTTCGCATTGTGCTCCTTCCTTGGCATGTTGTCGCAGTCCCAAAAGTGGTCAAGTATGACCAAGTACTCTTCAAAACTTGGTCAAGGGCCAATAGGCCCCCAACACTCACCCGTGATTTGTCTCGATTCACTCGGGTCTGACCAATTCCACTTTGAACGCCTCTAGCTTGGCTCGAGCGACTTTGACCTGCTATAGTGCGAAAAACTCTTGTTCAATAACTTCTTGGATTACTGTGTCATTGAGCGGTCCTTCCAGGCACTGTTTTGCAGTGATGGCACCCTGTTCAAGTTCATCTCCCTCACTTTCAAGTTCGAAAAATAGTTGGCATGCCTTCTCTTGGAGTGGTTGCAATCGTTGAGAGATGTCCATAACTTTACTTTGTAGTGTGTGTACTTATTGTTGGGATGTGCGTTTCTTTTCGAACCTCTTCATTCTTTAGACTGGGGTCATGGACTTCAGCTGCGCTTGTAGCACATCTGCATGTTGCTTTTCTTCGCGGAGTTTTGCCTCCAATGTCTGCAATTCTAGATTCTCTACGAGGTTTTCATAGGTTTGGGCTCTTCTGGTGATTAGCTGCCTACATTCCGAAGCCAAAGTTTTTAATCGGTCGACTGTGCTTCGAGCAATGGCCTCTCTTAGATCTATTATCTCTTTGGGTGTCTCTAGCACGATGTGGAGCTCCAGATCCATGATGCGTTGTTGAAGTTGTTGGATTACTTCTTCCAGTTGGGTCAGTTTCTGTGGAAGACAATCTTCCATCTTCACTTCTATGATCATCATAGAGCGCAGTGCCTTGTGAACTCTTTCTTATGTTTCAAGTTGCTCTGCTAGAAACTGGTCCTTTCTTTGCTATAACTGGGATTTTTCCTCCTCCCATTTCGCTTGTAAGTCAAGTTGCTCTTGTTCTTCCTTTCTCCATTACTCTTCATGTGTGCTATGTGCTTGCGCCAAAGCCTAGGTGGCTTTCGTTATGTTTTCTTGAGCTCGTCGAAGGTGAGCTTTGACTTTCTCGGTGATCTGGCGTAACTGTGTGGGCTCATCGCTTATTCCTGATATTTACATTGTTAACGACGTCATAGAAACTGCTTGGCTGGACTTAAGTGCCTGTTGCGCTTCTTTGAATTCACCCGTGATCCGGAAGAATACCTCTTCCTGCTTTTGTTCTTGCTTTTCCACGAGCTCTAATGAAACATCATTCAATGCGGAAATTAAGAAATCATCCGGGGTAAGCGTAGTCTTAAGCGTGGTCCGGGTGGCCTTAGTTTTCTTTCTGGATGAGGGCCTCGGTGGGGTAATCTTCCTTTTATTGGAGGGATCTGCCTCATCCCTAGGCAGGGTAACCTCACCTTTGCTATGTTCAACTTCTGTGCCCCCTAGTTCTTCATCATCACCTCCCTTTGCAGGTGAGAGTGAAGCAGTCTTTGTGGATGTGTTGTGGATATCTTTAACTTCCACATCCTTCTAAGTCTTGCATGGTCCTGGTGTATCCCACATAGCTTCAGGGCTATCTACGTCAGACATCTTTGCGGGGTCTACTGCAACAAGGAGGTCTACCGACCATTCCTTTGTAATCTCCTTCAGGTCATCTTCTGTCAGCTTGTAATATGGTTAGAGTTGTTGTTTGTGCTCGTCTGCACACGCTGTGATGTAGGTGAAGTGACGATCTATGCTAAATGTTATCAAAGGTTGAAACCTATGAAAAGTGTTGGGTGTAATGTGCGGTGTAGACTGAATGAAATTCCTCAACTGAGTGTAGTACGCATGGAAGATGACATTTGACTACCATTGTTTTTCATGTCACTAGAGTACCACAACGTATAGAACTTCGTAGCCAGGGGTTCAGAGGGTTCGATCTCTGGAAACGTGGCTCCCTTGGGCAGTTCCCACGTGATGAATGTGATGAGTATGAGAAACCAGCTAAAGTGGAACTCATACCCTTGGTCCTATGCTTGTCTACAATCAAGCTCTAGCTGATTTATAAGGTATTTTGCCCAGTTCATTTGTAGTCCCTCCGTGCACTTCCCTGCGAGGTCAACTACAAATCTGGTCACCTGTGTAGGTCTATTTTTTTGGACTAATTTACCTGCGATCAGCTGGAAACCAAAGCGTATTGTTGCATTCTCAATGGAGGTTACCTTGTAACCTCGTGTGCCTTTCTCCAGATCACCATATGTGTCTTTCATTCATTGAGCAAGAACACGTTCTGCGGTCTTTCCAAGGTAAAAGTCATGCGGGTCAGGGCCCTGCATGTTTAGCCCAGTGATCCAATTGATCAAAATCGGATCCACGATGATGCGCTGGTCGAACCATAGGTATCCTTCATGGTAGTAGGACAACAATAGTCGAACACGGACACTTACTTCCTAACGCCTCCCGAAATGTGGAATCTTCATTACATTGAGGAGGGTTGACTGCACAAGGTTATGGGTCCATTGGTGCGGTACAATCTTGGGGTTATTTCCTTTTGTAATAGTCAAATACTTGTGCGGTCCTAGAATACTATATACCTTGCGATCTACAAGGTTAAAAACACTGAATTTCAACGTGGTGAGCTTCTCTTGGTCAGCATGAACTGTGCGCACCCCTTTCAGGAGGTACGCAGTGACTATAGCATAGTCGAAGTCTCTAGGTATAGAGTCTCGATTCACTGGTCCACTTAGTGGTGGGATATATTTAGGCAAGATGCTTGGGATCATCTTCACAGTGGCGAAGTCGTTTCCGAGCTTAGATCATCTTTCTGAAGGTGGTCGGGATGGTCTTTCTCAAGCAGTGGAGGGGGAAGCTGGCAGTACACCCGAGGACGATTCCTGTACACCTATAAACATTCTATGTTATGACATGACTCTCTCAGCCATTAAATCAATTAGAACTTCTTCAAAAAAATTCTCAACAACGTTGAGCTCGTTCGACATACAAACTTGGGTCAACTAGCTCGGGTGCAAAAGGAATTCAGAGACGACAGTGAATAGTAAGGCAATGATCTCAAGGTAATTAAATCCTAGGGTTCATGCTCAGATTCTCAGTTAGCAAAAGGTATTCTCAATGCGTGGCGCGACAGGTTATGTAGGAAATCTCAGCAACGATCTGCTTGAAATGGACATGGGGCCTTCATTAACTCTATTCTATCCATTCTGGTGCTATCCAATGGTCTAGTGGTAACCCATAACTGCTTTTCGATCCATTCGAAGCGGGGGTCGAATGGGTATATCAGTTCCAATGGATATATTGCTTAGTCATGGCGAAGTACTCTATGTCATTGTTCTGATATCTCGGCGAAGCTCCAATTCTACAATTCTTCTTACTGCGAAGTGTCCTCTAGAACCTCTTGTAACCTTACAGTATTATCCCTTTTCTTTCTTAACTTCCTAGCCTTCTTCCCAGTGAGTTTCATCTCAGTAATGATTTTACCATTCTGATGTTTATCTTTTGTGGTCTTAGTTACTTCGCCTTGTGGAAAATCTTTCTTAGGGTTCCTTGATAATACTTCTTTTGTATCAAAAATAGGTAACTCGATCTTCTGTGGATCCTCAAGTGTTCTCTTAGCTTCGACATCGGAGGTACTAATATTAAATATCTGAGATATGCTCTTTTTTTCTTCAATCAAGTGTGTGATCCTTCTGGTCATAAAGTCTTTTAACTCTTTCTTCTTCTGTTCCAAAACTTTTTCTTCTTCTCTTCATCTGGCCTGTTCTCTATCAATCCAGGGTTTTCCTATGAGCATGGTAAATGGGGCACTATCTTCAACAAACTTAATGATCTCTAAGTCTTCCTCTATCGAAGTTCCATTGACAGTCATAGGTATCCGGGCGAGCCTTCCACATAGGTTTACTATCTTTCCTCTGAAGAAACTTGTTCCTCCTAGGGAAGGGATCATGGCAGGCTTTCCTATAGCTTCCCAAGTTCTTTATGGCATAATGTTCACTTGTGCTTCTTCATCAAGAGTACAGTCAATGTCAAAGTCCCCTATTCTTGCTTCGATTTTCTCCTTTTCTTTGAATATCTCTGATAGCCTAACATGTCGATGGTCATTCAAGGTATCTTTCATTTGTAGCAATATCTTTTCTGATTCTTTCTGGGTTTCTGCTATAATCTTGGTCTCTTGATCTCCCTCAGGGTTTTCATGTTCCATATTCATCTTCTCAATCCTAGCAATCATTCTAGGGAAATCCAATACTTCATGGTCCATAGCCTTACAACAGAGGAAACTAGGTCTTCTCCCAGGGAATTCTTTAGCAAGATGTCTCGATCGTCTGCAACTATAACAAAGGGTTAATCCTCTCGACTATTTAGATGTTCCCCAACTCCTTCTGTATTGCGCACCAGGATCATGGTGGCTAGCCTGCAAAAAAAAAATTCTAGGATCCTGCATCCACTTGTTAGTCTAGACATTCTTTCGATGAATAGGTATAACATATCTATCACTATACTTATTAGATCTATTCATATCAAACTTTCTTTCATCTATTAATGCCCTAGTTTTGAAGCTAGGATAGAATCTATCAAACATACCTAGATCCATGCTTTAGAAACATAAAATTTTACTTATCTTACTTCTATAGAGCACAAATCTTCCAAATCTAAGACTTTTAACTATTCTTACCTTTATCAAGGCATAGAGCTGACAGATCTCACCTTTTTATTCACAGATATGACTTATTTTCTTCAGATCTGACCTCTCTTCTTGGCACAAATATTCACGGGTCAAATAGAACACTGCGCACTAGGCAAAAAGATCTACGCATAGAGATTATTTCACACAAAGCTTCTTCTTCGTCAGTTCCCAGCAATCACAGTTCCAGGTCCTAGCAATGGAACCATTTGTTGGATCAGGGGTAGACCCATGGTTCAACACTCAAGAGCGCACCAACAAAGCCCTAACTAACAGCCCTTTCGGAAACACCTGAGAAGAAAATGAAGTCTCACCCGAGGTAGAGGCAGGGGTGGTTGCAAGACTCAGGTGTATGCAACCTTAGCTGGGACACAGATCTATGATTATATTTCTTACAACACACTTAGCATCAGTTATTCCTTAACATACATTCATTAATATACTTTGCAGAAGGCACAGAGAATAAAAGTAAATACTTATACTAAGAATGATTCAGTACTTATCCACAGGAATATAGGTTAGATTCAACAGATCAAGCACTAAGCATCTCACATATCAGATCTAATGTTCATTCATTCATCAACAACACAGATCATAACTAGATCTACTTAATCACATCAAGCACTTAGCCAAGAAAGAGATACATGCATAAGCATGAATCATAAAACACTATACAAACAGTTACCTCGGTTCACCCCCACCCTGGGGCTATGTCCACAAAGTCTTCTTTATATTATCTTGGTCCAACAGTTTCACACAAAGCTCTAATGACCCTTACTTTGCACAGGACAAAAGATCTTCGCCGCTCACTAGATCCTTCTTCCTTTCTCTTTAGCATCAGACTATAACAACCTGCACTTAGCTCTCCAATCTCATGCACAGAGCACTCTAATATACATCCGATCACACAGATCCAATTACTAGCGCTAAGCTTTCATTCATACATCACATAGATGTACTACATTACTATCTCCTCCTTATCTTACTATATACATTGCCTATTTATAGATTACAAAATGGGCCTAAACATGGGTAAACACACGGGTCGACATCCCTTTCCCATTACATCAACCCAAAACCCTAAAATGGACCCCAAAATAGGTCTTTCTTCCTTATTTTCTGCTTCGCGTTGTGCTCCTTCCTTGGCAAGTTGTCGCAGTCCCAAAAGTGGTCAAGTATGACCAAGTACTCTTCAAAACTTGGTCAAGGGCCAACACGCCCCCCTACCCTTTCTACCAGAGCCCTGGCACTCCCTACTAGGCTTACACGGAGCGTTGGAACACTCTAGTGCCCCTTACACCAGAGTGTTGCCCCTTTTTTGTGCAAAATCCTCTAGGGTTTCATTCTCTGAAGTTCAATTTTTTCGTTTGGCACTTGCTCAAAGTCTTATCATCTCAGTACATCCTTGATTTGGCCTTCAACACTCTGCTTTCTAAGAATTGATCACCTTTTGTCTGGAATTTTGACATTTTTCTTCCTTACCTAGAAGTCACTCTTTGTCTTTGTTGATTTAGAGTCAACTTACTTATTTCTTCTCATTTATCTGACTGAGTGGAAGATTTTGTGAGGAAATTCAAAGGTCTATGCACCATTCCATTTGATATTTGAGTTCATTTTCCCAAGCAATTAAGTTTTGAGTGGTTTCTCTATTCTCCCTATCTTTTCTTGGATTCTTCTTCGCATTTTATTGTCTTCCTTGAATGCTTGCATTTAAAGTAGTAGAATTACATGTTTTTTGACATTTTGGGACATTGTGCATCTGTAATGATGAATTTGTTCTCCTTCTCATAGAATAACTTTCATCAAAATGAAAATATTGCATCTTCATCTCTTTGCATAACTTTCGAGTCGGTCAAAACACCATATTGTCCACACCATTTTCCTTTTGAGTAACAACAACTTTAAAAATCAAGAGCTAAACTAAAATTGATTAGACATTTTTACATTTTCTGGTAGCAAACCTACATTTTATTAGGTGTAGGGCTTTGGAATAGGTGTGAAATATAACTTTCCAAAGCTGCAAACAAACATAGGATCTTGTGTTAGGGAGTGGTGAAATCCAATTGCTACATTTTGTCCTGGGAAGCCCTTCTCACACAAGGGTCAATCATGAGTTTGAATTAAGACTGGAAGAGTTACTCACCCTTCTTTGTCGGTCTTGGTGTAGATATTGCGCGTATTATGGGGGTCACTTGAAGGTATACCTACAATGATCAGTGGAAGCCTTTCAATTTGATTTCGGGCTAGATACCCTACCCTTGCACATGGATTAGACTGTCAACTATTTCCCCAGGAATCACTGTTGTATTTCGTAACCTTAGTGGCCTATCTCTTTAGAGTCTTTAAACAGGGTGACTGTGGAGGGGCAAGTCTTCATGGTACATGGAATTGATGTTGGCCAGACTCACTCGAGCTCCTTTTGAGGGTATACCCACGATTATGTGTGGAATCTTGCACCAGGGTTTATGTTAAGGTCCTAACCCGCACATAGGTAGGTCAATGTATTCGGATGTAATAAAGGTCAATATTAATAAGACCTATCAATAAAATAGAATAAGGCAGATGTAAGAAGACCTAATAGAAGCTTCTGCTTCTAGAAGGATCTTCCTCTAGATGCTTCTTTTTAGTATAAATAGGAGTCGAGGGTATGAGAACCCTAGCTTGGATATTATTGTAATAGAGCGTTGCTCGACTGGAGGTTGCCCCCTAGAAGAGGCCTATGAACATTGGTATCTGATTCAAAGTGCTATTTCTGTTGCTATTTCGTATATCATTTCTGTGTATTGTGAAGATTATGCTGGATATTTTACTGTTATTCTGTCATTTCTAGCATTTCGTTTATGTTCTGCATATTTTATATATCTGGTATCTTG
>ML777568.1:809086-832634 GCA_009831015.1 Picea engelmannii | reverse complement strand
CAGAAGCTAGCACCCAAATTTTATGGCCCTTACACAGTTCTAAAGCGTGTGGGACAAGTCGCATATCAGTTAGCTCTGCCCAGTCAGTCGAAGCTACATCCTGTTTTTCATGTTTCCTTCTTGAAGAAGGTGATTGGAACCAGATGCCAACTTCAAACCAACCTTCCAGAGTTAGCTGAAGAAGGATCCATTTGGCTACAACCAGAAGTAGTTTTGGACCAGAGGGAGCATCGCCTGCATCAGAGAACCATCAAGGAAGTGCTAGTACAGTGGAAAGATATGACTCCAGCAGATGCCACTTGGGAACCAGCTACCATTTTGCAGCAGTTTCCACATCTCAAGCCTTGAGGACAAGGATGTTTTTAAGGGGGCGGACATGTTAAGGTCCTAACCCGCACATAGGTAGATCAATGTATTCGGATGTAATAAAGGTCAATATTAATAAGACCTATCAATAAAATAGAATAAGGCGGATGTAAGAAGACCTAATAGAAGCTTCCGCTTCTAGAAGGATCTTCCTCTAGGTGCTTCTTTTTAGTATAAATAGGAGTTGAGGGTATGAGAACCCTAGATTGGATATTATTGTAATAGAGCGCTTCTCGACTGGAGGTTTCCCCCTCGAAGAGGCCTGTGAACATTGCTATCTGATTCAAAGTGCTATTTTGGTTGCTATTTCGTATATCATTTCTGTGTATTGTGAAGATTATGCTGGATATTTTACTGTTATTCTGTCATTTCTAGCATTTCGTTTTTGTTCTGCATATTTTATATATCTAGTATCTTGTAGTGTAAGTTCGTTAAGCAGGTCGTCAATGTAACTTTTCCACCCTCTCTATCTCATCCCCTTCTTACTTTATTCCCGCAAAGTTGGATTTCATCACCAAATAGTGTGCTCATTGTGAGAAGGTTTTGTTTACTTGCTTGCTTACTATATTTTTAGCGTGTGTTGTTTGTTCTCCCTAGCAAAATCTAGGTTGGAGATTTATTTTAATGGCGTAAGTTCCCAAAACTACCAATGGAGAAACTCCTACTCCAGGAGAACCCTTTGTTTTTCCTTCTTATGGAAACATTGGTCCTCCTTACATTGCTACTTTGAGCCTTCCAGGTCTCACAATTGGGTTACCGGTATGGTTGTTTTCCACTCCTGTGATCTCGAATGTAGGTGCTTCAGATGTAAGCACACCACCCACACATCAACCTCATGTTGAATTTTCTCCTTCTTTGCCCATCAAGTCTCCTTCCATTTCTTCTTCTTTTCCTAGTGAAATCTCTCAAGCAAGTAGCCAGATTGATCATAAGAAGAAGAAATGAAAAGAGAAGAAGAAGAAGAACCAGAAAGGGACCAAGCCTCCAACTACATCAAATGTTGGATCTAAGAAACCAACTATTGTTAATAGTACTGGGAGTGTTGATAAGGTAGATAAGGTTAAAACGAAGAATATGAAACCCAAATTCCCATGCAGTCTTTGTAAGGGTGACCAATTTCTGAGGGATTTCCCTGGTATTCCCAAGGTCTCAGAAATATGTTCCTCTACGTCATCATCCTCTGCTGGACATGTTGGTGACACCTCGTCAACTAGTGATGTTAAGGTTGGTAAGAAGAAGAAAAATGTCAAATTTCCTTGCATGTTATGTGAAGGTGATCATTATTCTCACCTTTTTCCTCGTATGGACGAGGCTTCTTCTCTTTTGGAAAAAATTCAACTTCCAAAAGGTTATTGTAATATGTATCCCAACCCATCATTAGTTGATGGACTGGTCAATCTGGTTCCATCCTCGGTCAATCCAGTTGATCATGTGGTCAATCTAGTTTCATCCTCGGTTGAACCACTCCCCAAAGTAGTTGATCCAATTCCGTCATCGATCAACCCCACTTTTCATATGCAAAGTGAAACCCAAGTGACTGATCCAGTCCCCTCATTGGTCAGTCCCACCCTTCATCCAAAGAGTGTCAAAGTGGTTGACCCGACTCCGCCATCGATCAATCCCACTCCTCCTTTGAGAAGTGTCAAAGTGGTTTCTCCGGTTACTTCATCGGTTAGTCCCACCATTCATCCAAAGAGTGCCAAAGTGGTTGCTCCGGTTAGATCATCGGTCAAACCCACTCTTCCTCTGAAGAGTGCCAAGGTGGTTGATCTAATCTCATCATCGATCGATCCTACTCTCTCGTTAGAGAGTAAACTCGATTATGCCCAGGGTTTACTCATTGATACAATATCTACCATGCCAGGGGGCATTCCTCCTTCTCCTACAAAAACCCCTCCAAGTAATGATGCCATCATTTTTGATTGGGGTGTGCTAACTAGACCTCATCTTCCCTCTCACATTCCTTTCAAGATTCTGGTAAATGTTTTTGGTCGGAACGTTCCTCATATGTTTATAGATGAAGGTTCGTCCGTTAGTATTTTGTCCTCTATTGCTTGGCAAGGTTTGGGTTATCCTCATCTTGTGTCAGTTACTGAAACCATGTTCGCTTTTAACAGAAGAACTAGTCACCCTTTAGGGATCCTTCCTTAGTTTCCTATAACTTTGGGAGGGAAAATAGTCTTTATTGATGTTATGGTAGTCTAGGACCCCTTGGATTTCGATTTACTCCTTGGGAGAGATTATGTCTATTCCATAAAATATATCGTGTCCACTCTTTTTCATGTGATATCTTTCCCGCACTATGGAAGAATGGTGACTATTGATCAACTATCGTTCGTTGGCCCTAACTTGACCATAAACCCAATGACATCCCTAAACGAGCCTTATATGCAGTCGGTATCACCCCTACCATAGGTCAATTATGTGGTGTTGTCTCCCATGACTTCAACTTCTAATGACTTAGATCCGATAGTTGACATGGTGATCTCTTCAGTAGGGCTATTGGAGCCTGATCTCCTTATCCCTGGCGAGATCCTTGACATGTGTTCCTTCCAGATCATTCTTCTTCCATCCAGTGAAGATCTCTTGGAAGCCATGATCAACCAGAAGTCATGAGCATAGTTTCTCTCTTATGTGGCAAGCTCGTTAAAAAATGAAACAGAGGTCACGAGCATAGTTTTTCTTCTCTGTGGCAAGATCGTTAAAAAATGAAACAGTCATCTCTCCTATCAAGTTGAGTCTTTCACCAGATCTAGTAGATGTCGAGTCGAGTCTTTCATTAGCTCTCGTATTGGAACCTTCATTTCATCCACCTATATCCCTTTTCTCCATATAGTACAGAATTTGGTGACAATCTCAAAGTCGATGAATGAATTGAAGCTTGGGAAGAATGTCTCCAACCTTTGATGATCATTCTGGAGTTATGCCACTAGCTTTCAATATGGGGGGAAAGTATCGAGCTTAGTCTTTGTTCTTTCTTGCACTCGTAAAAACATGAGAATGTAACTGAGTCGTCTTTAAGCTCTTTTTAGACTCTCTAAACATGAAAAGATTGTCGAGTGATCTTTCTTCCTTTCCCACTCGTTAAAATATTTGAAAGGGAATATTTCGAGTGATAATTTATCTCTTTTTCGGCCTCGTGAGACTAATATTACAAAAAAGGACCACATTGGAGTCATCTTTAAGTCATTTTCAGACTCTGTAAATATGAAAAACAACCGAGTTTACCTTCTCTGGAATCGTTAAATGATCATACATTGAAGGGACCATACGAGATCGAACCCTTACTTCTTCCAGTTCATTAAACAAAGGAAGAGAAACTTACTGAAGGTGAGTCATATCAAGCATGTGTTACCCTCCTTGAGCTCGTTAAACCAAAAAGTGGTACTCGTCTATCTGGATGGGGGAAAAAATTGAAAGAAGCAAGCCAAGCAGTTTTTGAGAACTTTACTAGTGACCTTACAGTCACCCTTGAACACGACATTTTATCTTTGCATGCATTTCAATCTGCTAAACCTTTGCACTGAACCAATCCTTTGAGTTTCCTTACTCCTTTGGGTCACCCGACGTAAGCCACAATATCCATTGCATTATCAAGTTTTGGTCCCTATCAAGTTTCTGCTGTCATGCCTCAGTTTTCAAGGGAAGTATCTACCTCGAGAGTCAGCCATCACAAATATTCTTGTTTCAATACCTGTGTCAGTCCATGTTCATTTGATCTACCAATTTACATCTCTGTGTTGGTTTTTTGTCATTGATGGGGGATACATCAAGGCCCTCCTACGACGAGTTTATTCCTGTCAACCTTGACACATCATCTGAGAACTAGACTTAGAAACCAGTTAGTACCTTGGGACTTGCATGCCTCAATGGAAGGCCTCCGCGCATCTGATAGTGGGTTTACATCATTGAACTTTGATCGGATAATTCCATGGATGTTCAACTTCATCTCATCCATTCACATTCACTGGAATGTACTAGGGTACCTTGGGAATCATTGACATCAATGGTGATTTCCCTCACTCTTCTTAACAGTTTACATCATTGACCAGTAATCAAGTGGTTTCTACCATGTTTGACATCAGGACATCTATTCGCATGGTTAGAATCGTACTACATTAGGATTAGTAAGAAGACCCTAGGTTGAGTCATTCACTCTGATATATACTTTACCCAGGTTGTGAAGGAGTTTCTCTTAAATATTGACACATATACTGTCACATAGATCCACTTTGTATTGGTCTGTGGCTATGTATTGTCATCTCGTAGATCCAGAGTGTATTTTTCGTGGCTACGATCAGTTCATGTCATGGAAGTATAGATCCACATTGTATGTTTAGTGGCTATACCTTTTTTTCAATATAATTATGGATCCACAGTGTATTCTATGGCGGCCATACCTGAAAAATTCTTTATCACTCAAGCCTAGGTATGCATGCCTTGGGTTTGAAACATGTCATAATATTTGTTTGATGGTTGTGTGCAGCTTCTACCAGGTTCTCTGTGTCCATACCCTTTCTCAAAAAAGTCTACAAACTACTTCATTCATCGTCGTCTTCTGACTTCGCACTTTGGGGGGAAATCTATTACACATCAAAATTACTCACTTCAATAGTGTCACAAGTGTCATCATTACAAGTGTTGTAAGTGTCTCATCTTGTCTACAAGTGTCATATGTTGACTACAAGTGTCACAAACATCATACTACCATATTTCCTATTTCCTGCCTCTAACAACATCATAAGGACACTTAAGACTAGTTTTGAAGAGGAGAAATCACTTGACAAGGAGTACAATCCTTTTTCCATTGAAAAAGCCACTCAAAAGTCAAATTTGGAAAGGAGCGCTCCCCTACATACTGTCAAGGAGAACTGGCGCTCTGTACCCTCTTCTAGGGGAGCATTCCAACTCTCTGTGTAACTTTTGAGGGAGCGCTAGCCTTTTTTGGGCAAAATTTGGTTTGTTGGAGGAAATCAGGGAAGAATCCCCTCAATCTCTGAAGTTGGTTGGATTTGAATATGGGTTCGAGGCATTATCTTAGGGAAGATCCACAACAGAAGGAGAGGAATACTCAAGTTATCCTAAATATCTCTCAAGTGGTTGGATCTCTCCAAGATTATATAAGGAGGCCTTCTCATGGTGAAAGGGAGAGGAAAAGATTGGAAGTATGAAACCAATGATCTCATAGGCAACATACAGTACATGAAAAGAGATATGGAGATTGAGAATTACACCAAACTTATGATCCCATAAGTGAGATTCCATTGAATCATAATCAATGTATATTACTTGAGCAAAGGGGTTGGACAAGGAGAGCTAGAAGAAGTTGTTGCACCTTCATCAGAGGATTGTAAGTACTCTTCATTTGTTCTCATTAATATACATATACGCTTGGCCTGTTTCTTTCAAGTTTGTGTTTGTTCCACATAAACTTGTCTCTAGTAGATAGATTTGTATTTGAGCTAATATCATTAGAATAGGAATCTTGTTGTATCTTTTCTTGTTCTGCAAGACCTATCGAGGAGCTTGGGATTGAATCTCAAATTGGACTTTGCGAGGACAAACACCATTTAAAAAGGTACACTCTTCTTCTTCCTCTTCATTCATTAGCTTAATTAGATCTAAAAGGATGTCAGTGACCAATGATAGCACCCTTTCTGTCTTGGTTTTAGGGGTCTAGATACCAAGGGGGAATCCACTTGTCTGCAGAAGGATTCACCTGTAACAATAGTTGCATATAGTTGCATAAGTTTTATTGTTGCATAAAGTTGCATATAGTTGCATATTGTCACTAAAAAACATGATAAGTTGAATTGTTGCATATAGTTGCATATTTGCATATAGTTGCATACGAAATTGTTGCAATATAGTTGCATATAGTTGCAAATAGTTGCATATAGTTGCAATATATTTGCATATAGTTGCATAATTTGCATTTTTGCATAATGTTGCATATAGTTGCAATATATTTTCATATAGTTGCATAATTTTCATTGTTGCATAACGTTGCATATAGTTTCATATTTGCATATAATTGCATAAGTTGCATATTTCCATATAGTTTCATATTTACATATAATTGCATAAGTTGCATATTTGCATATAGTTGCATATTTACATATAATTGCATAAGTTGCATATAGTTGCAACATAGTTGCATATAGTTTCAACATAGTTGCATAAAGTTGAATATAGTTCCATAAGTTGCATAAGTTGCACTTTTGTATTCTCATACGCCTAGGGAGTATGAGAATTAATTGACACAAATATGCACACTACCAAATTCCATTAAGTCGATTCATGTAGAGATTAAAGATCCACTAGTGTTTAATGGCACAACTAATGCCACAAAGTTTATGGACATACATAACTTAACACATCATGTTTGAATATAGGGTATAAACATTGGATATAAATTTGGTATATATCCTTGAATGATTGTGGGAATTTCGACATTATGAACTTTAGACTCATGAGAAGATATAGTAGGACTAGGAACCTACTAGACATAAGGTTTGTGTTGACCCATGTTCCCATCCACCGATCTTGATAAGGACAATATATTGATATGATCCGAAAGACTTTGAAATTTCAAGTCATAGGGACTATGAGGGGATATATATATATAAGATTAATGTAACTTAGTGGAATGTATAGGGCTATACAGGCTCAAACCTTAGACCTTCTCGGTAGAACATATCAAAGTTATTATTATCAAAATAATTTGAACTGTTCCAAGAACCCAACATGAATTTTATTGCATTGGGCTCTTTCCATGTCCATGTGGATTCCACTACCATTGCATTAGGAACATGTTGGCATAGCTACGGGAACACATGCTACAACACCCCAGGTAATTTTCTAGAAAAAAAATTAATTACACAACCATGAAAGGCAAAGGCTTGGTGATGGTGTCTATGCTACAAAATTTCAAGTATTATGTTATGGACCAGTCCTTCAAGTTGTCCATTGATAATTTAGTGGTAAAGTATTTGGTTAACAATACAATGTTGGAAGGTTAATTATATCGATGTTTGCTACTATTTTAGGAGTTTGATTTTGAAGTGGTGGTTAAACTAGGTAAATAAAATGTTGGATCTAATCACCTCTCAAAAATACACTATTGGAACAATGTAATTGGGATAGCTCATAAAGTGTTGAATGTAGATATATTTTGCATGGAAGTTGTAGTTCTTGAATTCTTCACTAATATTCAAAACTTCAAATATAAATCTACATGCACTAGAAGAATATGGTGATAGTAAATATTGATAGCTCATAATTAAGGACACATATTATTAGTTAATCATACAGTACTTTCACACAATAACAATGGATGGGATTCTTGACTACTATGTGTTGGATCATGAATGATAGGTGGTGCTCTAGGAATCCCATGATGTACATAGAAGCATACATTATAGTGGGAAGACACAACTATCACAACATACATTACAGTGAGACATGTTGGATGCAAGTATCATTCAATTCAAGGCTAGAGTGCACTCTGTTACACATCAAAATTACTCACTTCAATAGTGTCGCAAGTGTCGTCATTACAAGTGTTATAAGTGTCGCATCTTGTCTGCAAGTGTCACATCTTGAACACAAGTGTCGTAAGTGTCACAAACATCATGCTACCATCATGTCTATGTCATACCTCCAATGACATCATAAGGACACTGAAGACTAGTTTTGAAGAAGAGAAATAAGTTGACAAGGAGTACAAGCCTTCTGCCACTTGAAAAACCACTCAAAAATGGATTTTGGAGGGAACCGCTCCCCTACCCACTCTCAGGGAGTGCTAGCACTCCCTGGGACTCTTTGGGGGAGTGTTCAAATGCTCTGTGTAACCTTTTGGAGGAGTGCTACCTTTTCTGAGAGGATTTTTGGTTTGTTGAGCTAAAACAGGGAAGAATCCCCTCAATTTTTGAAGGTGGTTGGATTCGAATAAAAGGTCAAGGCATGATCTTAGGGAAGATCCTCAATTGAAGGATAAGAATCCTCAACTTATCCCAAAGATCTATCAAGTGTTTTGTCCTCTCCAAGGTTATATAAGGAGGCCTCCTCATGGTGAAAGGAAAAGGAGAGACTAGAGATTGATACCAAACTTATGATCCTATAAGTGGTATTAACAGAAAATATTGGAGATGTGAAACTTATGATCTCATGAGTGATATGTCATCAAAGAAATCAATGTAGATTACTTGAGAAAATGGGTTGGACAAGGAGAACTGGAAGAAGTTGTTGCACCTTCATCAAAGGATTGTAAGTACTTTTACTTGTTCTTATCAATATATCAATGCTTGGCCTGTTTCTTTCAAACTTATGTTTGTTCCAAATGAGTTTGTATTCAGTATATAGATATATATATGAGCTAATATCAGTAGAATAGGAAGTCCATTGTATCTTTGTTTGTTCTACAGGACCTATCAGGCAACTCAAGATCGAAGCTCAGCCTAGACTTTGCAGGGACAAACGTCGTTAATAAGGTACATATATTTCTTCTTCTCCTTCGTATATTATATTGATTAGATTTAAAAGGATTTCAGTGTCCATGTTAATCACTTTTCTATATTGGCCTTAGGAGTCTAGAGACCAAGAGGGAATCCACTTTTCCGCAGGAGGATTCACCTGTAACAAAAATTGGTGACTCTGCTGGGGAGGAGCTCTAATTTTTGTTTCCATTCCTAGATATTTTTTTGGCCCTTTTCCCACTCATTTGACCTTCTCCATACTATCTCTTTGATTCTTATATCTGATTGATTGGCTCTTGATTCATCATATGCAATTTGATTCACTGAGTTTTCTTGATTTTTTGAGTTTCTGGGCATTTTTCTGAACTTTTGAAGCAGAGCACTCCCCTGCCCTTGCTATCAGAGAGTTAACACTCCCTGGTGGTCTTACATAGAGCGTTGGAACACTCTGGTTCCCCTTACACTAGATCACTACGCCCTTTTCTGTGAAAAATCCTTTAGTTTTTCAATTTCTGGGTTTAGTTTTTGGTTTTTTCACTTGCTCGGAGTCTCATACTCTTAGTACATCTTTGTCATTTTCCTTCAACACCTTATTTCTAAGAATTCATCCTCTTTTGTTTGGAAACTTGACATTTGTTTTCCTTGCCTTGAAGCCCCTCTTTGTATTTGCTGATCTAGAGTTAACTTGTTGTTTTCTCCTCATTTATCTGACTAAGTGAAAGCTTTTGTGAGGAAATCCAAAGGTCTGTGAACCTTTCCATTCAATCTTTGAGGTCAATTTTCCATCATTTCTCTTTTGTTTTAGGTTTTTGGTTTTTGTTTGCAAATTTGGTTATCTTTGTCCTTCTTGTTTATTCACAACGAGAGTGTATTTTTGTTTATGTGAGGATTTCTTCTGATCATTTAATCCTGAAGTCTAATTGACATTAGAAGTTTTACATCTGATTATCATTCACATATAAGAAAAAGGACATATTTTAGTGATTGGTTTGGATATTAGAAGGCATTTTTGAAATTGTTTAGCATTACATTGGATTTGATTGAGAAACAATTGTATGAGGATGTTGCATCTTAGTGTTTGATAGTGAAAAAAACTCTTTCTCTTTCCCTTAAATAGGCATTCATCGAAAGAAATGATTGCTTATCATATTTTAGGATTTTTTGGGGAAATGAGTCATAACACCATCAGTTTCACTTTCATACACCTTTTGATTAAAGAACAGTTGCAAAATGAACGCTAATTAAAAATTATCTAGAACATTTTGTTTTTAGGATCTTCCACCAACATTAGACTAGGATTAGCACTTTGGATTAGGCTGTGAGTACAACTCTCCAAAGTCTTCAAAACAAACATTAGCATCTTGAGATAGGTAGAGTCAAATCCAATTGTCGTATAGGCTTTCTGGAATCCCCCTCTCACACAGATGTTATGCACGAGGTCGCATTCAGGAGAATTACAGGGATTATCCCTCCGTGGTTCAACTGTTTGTAGTGGTTGGATTGTATATTGGGGGTCACTTGAGGGTATACCCATGATTATGTGTGGGAGCCTATCGAGTTGATTTCAGACTTGTTATCCTGCCCATTCGTTCGGATCAGACTGTCGACTGTACCCACCCAGGGGATGACTGTGAGTTGGTGTCCTTAGTTGCCATAATCTTTAGGTACTTACTGGAATATAATAGATATAAAATGTATGCAGAATAAAAATAAAATGCTAGTAATGGCATAATAACAACAATATAACCAGAACACTCACCACAATAACACTGAAATGATATAAGAATAACAACAAAAATAGCACTTTGAATCTGAAAGCAATGTTCACGGGCCTCTTCGAGGGGGAAACCTCCATTTGAGTAGAGATCTATTACAATAATATCCAAGATAGGGTTCGCATACCCTCGACTCCTATTTATACTAAAACGAAGCATCTAGAGGAAGATCCTTCTAGAAGCAGAAGCTTCTATTAGGTCTTCTTACATCTGCCTTATTCTATTTTATTGAAAGGCCTTATTAATATTGACCTTTATTACATCCAAATATATTATGCTACCTATGTGAGGGTTAGGAACCTAACATGTCTGCCCCCTTAAAAACAACCTTTTCCTCAATGCTTGAGATGAGGAAATTGTTGCAGAATGGTAGCTGGTTCCCAAGTGGCGTCTGCTAGAGTTGTATCTTTCCACTGAACTAGCACTTCCTTGATGGTTCTCTAACATAGGCGATGCTCACGCTAGTCCAAAAATTCTTTTGGTTGTAGCCAAATGGATCCTTCTTCAACTAACTCTGGAAGGTTGGTTTGAATTTGGCACTTAGCTCCAATCACCTTCTTTAAGTATGAAACATGAAAAACAGGGTGTAGCTTTGAATGGCTAGGAAAAGCTAACTGATAGGTGACTTGTCCCACATGCTTGAGCATGGTATAAGGACCATAAAATTTGGGTGCTAGATTCTGACAATGCTCGACCTTGAGGGAAGTTTGCTTGTAAGGTTGCAGTCGAAGAAACACCTAATCCCCTTCTGCAAATTGACGTTCAGAGCAACCTTGATCTGTTTTTTTCTTCATGTGATTCTATTTCATGAAAAAATTCTCTTTGAGGGTATGGAGAATAGCCTCTCAAGCTGTAAGTGTTAGTTCAACTGCCTGGACCTTCGAGGCACCCAGTAAGTATGAGAGAACTGAAGGTGGTTTCTGTCCATATACCACTTCAAAAGGAGTCATGCGTGTAGATGTATGGTATGAAGTGTTGTACCACCATTCAGCTAGGGGTAACCATTGAGCCCGCTGATTTTTCTTTTCTGAGGAAAAACACCTAAAATATGTTTCCAAACACTTGTTGACAACTTCCGTTTGGCCATCAGTCTCGGGATGATGAGTTGTGCTGAGATGCAATTATGTGCCTTGTATCTTGAACAATTCTTGCCAAACATTGCTTGTGAAAGTTGGGTCATGATAAAAAACAATAGAGTGCAGCATGCCATGAAGCTTGAAGACCTGATCCATGAAGATTTGAGCCACCGTGGATGTTGTAAATGGGTGTTGAAGGGCACAGAAATGAGCATACTTGGAAAGGTGATCATTCCCGATTTGGGTAAGCCGGTAATAAAATCCATAGAGATATCCTTCCAAATAACAGGTGGAATCAGGAGTGGTTGTAGTGTTCCCGACGATTTGAATGTTTCTCCCTTGTTGCATTGACACATTCAGCTACAAAATTACGAATGTCCTATTTCATGCCATCCCATAAAAAGGAATGTTTGACCCTGTCATAGGTTTTGGTGAACCCGAAGTGCCCTGTTGTGGGTGTAGCATGAAGCTCAGAAAGTACCATGGATTTAGGCTTTGATTGTTTACTTAAATACAAATGACCTTTGTATCGAAGTTCCTCATGGAGCCAAGAGTACCCTGGGGAAGATGGAGCATTGGACTACAATTGCTGGATCAACTGCAAACTTTTGGGATCTTGTAGCCATTCCTGGCAAACGACATGGAGCCAATCTGGTACAATGAATGAAAGAGAAAAAATGGATCCTTCATCTTCATATTTTCGGGAAAGTGCATCCGCAACCACTTTTTCTTTTCCTTTCTTATAAATGATCTCATAATCATATCCAAAGAGTTTAGTCACCCATTTTTGTTGTTCTGGGGAGGAAATGCGTTGTTCCAGAAAATACTTGAGGCTTTGATGGTCTGTCTTAATTTGGAACCGTTGCCCCAATAGATAAGGACGCCATAGATCCATGGCCTGCATAATAGCCAACATTTCCTTTTCATAGATGGATTTTCCCAGATTTCTTTGAGATAATTTCTTGCTGGTAAAGGCCAAAGGTCGAACCTCTTGCATAAGGACAACACCAATTCCTTTCCCCGAGGCATCAAATTCCAACACAAAGGTATTTGTGAAATCGGGAAGAGCAAGGACTGGAGTGGTGCACATGGCTGTCTTCAAGGTTTGAAAATCTTGAGCAATGGCTGGAGTCCAAGTGAAAGAGTTCCTTTTGAGGAGAGTAGTGAGAGGTGCTGCAATCTTCCCATAATTCTTAACAAACTTGCGATAATACCCTGTTAAACCTAGAAATCCACGCAATCTCTTAAGAGTCCTTGGGTGAGGCCAGTCTTGCATAACTTCAATCTTTTTAGGATCCACCCTGACGCCATATTTTCCAACCATATGACCCAAGTATTCTACTTCTAAGGCACCAAAAGCCCATTTAGACTATTTTAGGAAACGTTGGTGCTGAGAGAGTAGATAGAGAACTCGATCCACGTGAGCAAGATGGTTTGTCCAGGTTTTTCTATAGATGAGGATATCATCAAAGAAAACTAAGACGAAATGGCAGAGAAAAGGACGGATGACATGATTCATGAGGCTTTGGAAGGTGGAGGGGCCATTACACAAGCCAAAGGGCATGACCAAAAACTCATAGTGGCCCTCATGAGTTATAAAGGAAATATTGGGGATATCTGCCTCTTTCATATGTATCTGGTGGTAGCTCGAACGAAGATCCAGATTAGTGAAGAATTGGGTGCCACTCAATTCATCCAAGAGGTCATCAATGAAAGGAATGGGGAATTTGTCTTTGATGGTAAGTTTGTTGAGGGAACGAAAGTCAGGACACATTCACCAAGAACCTTCTTTCTTTAGGACCATGACCACAGGAGATGAATCGGGGCTCGTACTAGGGTGGATAATGCCTTGATTAAGGAGTTCCTGGACAATTTTCTCAATTTCATTTTTTTGGGAAAAGGGGTGACTATACGGACGGATATTGGGAGGAAGGATTCCTGGTACAAGGGGAATGGAATGATCATGAACACCACGGGAAGGAGGGAGGCCTTGGGAGTGGAAAAGACCAATTGATATTTAGAAAGGATGGGTTGGAGGTCTTACGGCACCGAGGGTGTCTCTGTTTCTTGTATGGCATGGAGTTGGTCGATAACACCAGAATGACCCTTTTTGAGCATATTTTCCATGCGATGGGAACTAATGATCTTAGGTGAACTGGTGGTGATTCTTTGGAACTTATATTGGTGGCCCTCCTAGTTGAATTGCATGGTTAAGTCTTTAAAATCCATGAGAATGGGACCCAAAGTCCTTAGATAGTCTGCACCCAACATAATGTCACAACCTCCCATGTCGATAGCAAACATATGTTATTTCAAGTGGTAGTCACCAATTTGGAGATGCACATTTTCACAACGCCCTCCATATTTCATGGAACCACCATTGGCAATCATGATTTGGAAATTATTGACGGCATGGATGTAGCAATGAGTTTCTTGGGCAATGTGGCAATGAATAAAATTATGGGTGCTTCCACTATCAACCAGAATGATGACCTTCTGATGCTTGATGTAACTGATTATCTTTAGGGTTTAGGGAGCGGAGAAGCTAGTGAGAGCATTGAGGGAAATGACTGGTTCTACTTCGGGAGGGTCTGAGGGAGGGGTTATGTCAGTGGATTCAGGTGATTCATACATAGAGGGAGTTTCTTCATCTTCTTCTGAAATCTCCTCAGAGAAGTCCATAAAACGTTTTTGTTCTTTACACTTGTGGCCCATGAAATATTTGTCATCAGAGTTATAACAAAGGCTTTTGAGTTGGCATTCATCCATTTCAGCCTGGGTCAATTTTTGGATCTTTAGTGGATCAGAGGGAGCATTGGGATTTACTAGTTTAGGGAGAGGGATGAAGGAGGGTTTGCGGTTTTGAGAAGATACAACCTGTTGTGCTTCTTTATCTCTTTTGGTAACCTCCACCCAACTCTCAGGCCGAGCCATGAGGACATGGGCCCAAATTTCATCCTTGAGGCCACTGATAAAACACTCTCAGAAAAAGGCATCAAACATGCCCTCTGTTCTAAAAGTCAGGCGCTCAAATGCAGCTATAAAGTCTTCCATTGTTCCTAATTGTTTCATCTTTGTCAAATGGCCCAAATGGTTGGTGTCAGTGTCAAAGAGTTCATAAATCTCTACCACAAATTGTGTCCAAGCAATATACCCTTGACGCAAATTTTTTCTCCATTGCCACCATTGCCAACGTTCTTGATCTAGATGGAGAACACCATATTCGAGTTTGGTCAAGTCATATGTAATGCTATATAAAGAGAAGTAATGTTCCATTTGGGTTACCCAACCAGTGGGGTCCGAGCCATCAAATTTGGTCACATCCACCCATGGAAGGCGTAGGTCACATTGAAAGTGATGGTTCTACAAGGTATGAGAATAAGAGGAATGGTCACCTTCAGTATGTGAGGGTGAGGAAGAGGAAGGGTTATCTATAGGGATATGCAATTTGGTGAAGAGTGCCAAAAATACTAATTCAAGCTGGGTGGTGAGGTCTTGTTTGATTTCTCCCATTGAGGACTGCATGGTTGTATTAATGGCGACATCATTGGCACTAAGTTGTTTCACTTGTTGTTGGGTCTCAATGAGACCAGATTGCAAGGTGTTGAAGCTATCTTCCAAGTCTTGGCTACGAGTATGGGCCATGAGGATGGGGGAACTGAAAAGGGGCGGATGCGGTCAATTTTTTTTTCCGAAAAAATGATATGGATGAATGTGATCAGGGCGAAGAGATAAATCCAATGGAATAGGTCTGAAATAATGGTGAAAAAATTTCCATACTTTTTTTTTTATGGAGTTATACTCCAGTCTGAAGAATACTACAGAGAGGAAATGCCCAAATGCTTAACCAGAAAGAAATGTGTATTTACTTGGCAACCCGAACACATTTGCATGGCAATAGATCTTATCTGTTTTAATTTGTTTATGTTCTTGTCCCCAAGGGTTAGGTATTCAAGGGTCCTACAGACAAGGGTTTTCCCTGTTCTATAACTCTCTGATATACGTGCGGGGTACAACAGTAATACTCGGCCCAATATCTCAGGGCACTAACTAAGGAGGATAGACCGTACCCTTATCCGTACTACCCAACTACCCAGGTACTAGAGAGTATCTTCCCGAGTACTGTTCTCGGTGACACTATAGCAGTCAGGTGGCCGATCATTTTATCTAAAGAGGGCTTTAGGTAATCTAGGCCGATCCGTACACATGTGTTGTCTGATGCGCTACCACTCGAAGGGGTACCAACAAGGGTTACAAGGGTGGCCAACATATGTGTGCTTAAGTACCACTTGTATTTCCTGCGTGTATGAATCCCTCAACCGCGGGTTTATGTGTGTAATGACAGATCTTTGTGGCTTAAAGATGTCAGAATACGTATCTACCCTGAAACAAATAATTAACACACACTTTCTACCGAGGAAAGTGCTCTGATACCACTTGTAATATACCAGATATAAAATGTATGCAGAATAGAAATAAAATGCTAGTAATGGCAGAATAATAGCAATATAAATAGAACATTCACCACAATAACACTGAAATGATATAAGAATAACAACATAAATAACACTTTGAATCTGAAAGCAATGTTCACGGGCCTCTTCGAGGGGGAAACCTCCAGTTGAGCAAAGATCTATTACAATAATATCCAAGCTAGGGTTCTCATACCCTCGGCTCCTATTTTTACTAAAAAGAAGCATATAGAGGAAGATCCTTCTAGAAGAGCAAACTTCTATTAGGTCTTCATACATCTGCCTTATTCTATTTTATTGAAAGGCCTTATTAATATTGACCTTTATTACATCTGAATATATTGTTCTACCTATGTGCGGATTAGGACCCTAACACTTACATGAGGTGACGGTGAAGAGAAGTCTCACTGTACTTGGAACAAACATTGGTCAAACTCACTCGGGCTCTTTGGAGGGTAAATCCACAATTACAGCGTCGAATCTTGCACCAAGGTGAAAGTCTGTTAAGCAGGTCGCCATTGTAACTGTTCAACCATATCCTAGACCCTTCTTGACTTTATCACGCAACATTGGATTTCATCACCAACTAGTACAATCATCAAGAGAAGTTTTGTTTGCTTGGTTTTGATTCCTAGATTTTATTAGTGTATGTTGTTTCTTTTCATTAGTTGGCCCTATATTTTCAGTGTGTACTATTATTCTAAAAAATTGAGCCTCTAGACGATAAAATTCTTCGCCGATCGCATAGGATACAAGGGATGCCTCTGGAAGGCTACCAACCCTTACCTCCTAACCCTCCAGAAGACAACTACCGTGGAGAGGTAGAAAATCAATTTGACAATGGGAGTGTTGTTACTCCTTCATTAGACAATCAATAAGGCGCTTTGGTTATGATTGAGAATCCCACTCCTTGCACCATATCTGTGTCGGTAACCCCTCTCGAACCACTTTTACTTCGTTTAGAATCCCTTGGGAATGTCATAGACGAATAGGTCCCATAGTTACCTGAGAGATCTTTTACCGAAACATATATAGGATCAATAGAACCAATCTTTGGTGATGAGTATAGGACTCCTATTCGTCCTACCACTGTGGTAGATACAAATCCCACACCTGATCATTCTGTATGGAGGACTTCATTAGGATGCGATCTTTATGAGCATTTTGAATCTATTCGACAACCCTTTCATCCTCATGACCCTCCTGTTGAAACGGGACCATCCGGTCAAGCTATGAATCACCCCATTGATTAGGTCATTAACCCTAATGTTATGTCAGCACAACTCCATCATAATGCTGGACTCATCACCTCTACTCATTCCCAAGGCACTTCGATCCCTACCCCCACTTTTACAAAATTTCACTCTACAGCTCCACATGTTTCGCATGATCTTCCTGGGACATCTTTGCACTAGAGAATGCAGACCATTTCCAGGCAAATACAACCGATTGGAGGGAAATTTCCATCTAGTAGACCTATCCCTCCTGGAAGACCATCGTTCTATGGTGGGCCTACCCTTCTCGGGGGACAACCCTCTTTTCATGTTCCTCCTGGAGGGAAACCTTCGTTTGCTAGCCATACTCCGATCGTTAATCCACCGCTAGGAGGGGGGCAACCTTTGTTTGTTGTAAAACCTTCAAAATCCTTGGGATTATCTTCGGGAGGCACATTTACCCAACCCCATGTTGGGGGGAACTCATATCATAACCAACAAGGAGGAGTATCAAATCCTGTTCCTTCCGAACCATCTTATGGACAACCTTATCTGGGCATCCCAAACACCACCTGGAGTCCTCAAGGACAACAACCTTATCCTCCCCAAGGGTCTAATGTTTATCCTCCCCACGGGTCTAATGTGTATCTGCCTCTGGGATCTACTTCTTACCCTCCTCAAGGGAAAAATGTTTATCCTCCTTATGGGCAAGTAAATCACCCCGTCTTATAATGCTTAGAACCCATCGAGTTATGAAAATGCTTCTCAGTCGTCCTCGAATATTGCTTATCCTAGTCAGCAACAACTGTATGTAGGAGGACCTACTGGATAAAATTATCCATCTAAACCAGTTTATGGTCCTACTAGTGTTCCTATGCCACACCAGTATCATCCGCAAGTTAACCGAAAACTACCTTTCCATGTGACTCTGGATCTCCCAGACTTGTCTTGGTTAACCAATGATCCTATTTTTCATTCACTGGTTTGGCCAGTTATTCCAGCTAAACTTCCTTCTAATATTTCGAAATTTGAAGGAAAATATGGAGAAGATCCAAATAACCATGTGATGAATTTCCATTTGTGGTGTTCATCAAACTCCCTCATGGATGATTTTATACATTTGTGTCTTTTCTAGTGAACACTTACGGGCTCTGCAGCAAAGTGGTACATTGAACTACCACGTTCTTCTTTTCATGATTTCAACTACCTATTCACTATGAGACGAGTACTGAACTCTTGACCTCCCTTCATCAAATTGACTCCATGCATATCTCTGACCATATTCATGAGTGGAGACGACGACAAAAGATGATCAAAGCAATCATTCCTGACCCATTATTGGCGGAGTGGTTTACTAAATCACTTTTACCCCTGATTGCTCATTATGTCACTATGGGTGGTGCAGTCACCGAGGAAGAAACCATTTCTTGGGCTCAGTAATTAAATTTGGTTTATTCACAACCTGGTACTTTGTATGAGTTGCTTTTGAATGCTTCTCGAGCTAATGCCGATCCATCCAAGCCTTTATCCTCATCTCATGCGGACGATTTTATCGGTTCTATCAAAACTCAATATAATTCCCAGTCGACGACACTCTCCTCTACCTCCCCCCAAACTCAGATTTCTGAGGTGAATGTAGTTCAATCTTCCTCTTCACAAAAATCTGGAGGTAAGAAGAAGGAAAAAAGTAAATAAAAAAATACTAATAACAATGAACAACCAAAAAATCAATCTCAAACACCTACTACCGAAAAGAAACCACAACATAAGTTGAAATTCCCATGTATCATTTGTGGTGACGATCACTACACTCGATACTGTCTGCATCATGATGAAGTGGCCAAACTTTTCCAAGGAAATTCACAACCCGTTGTGCTTACTCATCCTTTTCCACAACAACAATCCATGGTTGCTCAAACCCCCTCTCCTGGGGGAATTTCTAGCCATCCTCATGATGAGGCCTCGACAAGTGCACATATTTATATGTTTAATGGGATTAATTTGACCACTTTCTCTAATACATACGACACACTGGTTAAACCTGACAAATGAAAAGTCACTAATGATACCGATACTTTACCGGATCCATCACCATCCTCCGTTAGTCCTCCATCAGTTAATCCTCTGTCTGGACCACTTCAGTTTGATAAACCTATGTTCAACTCTATATTACACCCTCCTAAGAGCACTATCCATAAATCTACCTTTAATCCTAGTTCACGTGCCACCCAGAACTACAACATCGTTGAATATTGGCTCAAGCATCGTGTGCTATGTCTGCGTTAGAAGTTCTACAAAACTTCCCTAGTCAGCATAGAACGCTCTTGGCTGCTATTGGCACTATTGATCCTGAGTCATCCAACCATATCATGTTTAACCTGGACAATTGTACATCTAGACTCTCCCAACAACTTTCTTTCCAAATTGATGTTGTTGTTCACATTCAACAAATTCACTGAACCATCTTGGATGAGGGAGCCTCTACCTATGTCATGTCTTTATCATGTTGGAAAATTTTAAAATCACCCGCACTTAACAAATTCCCAACGATGTTACGCGCATTCGATGGGCGATGTTTTCATCCCCATGGGATTTTACAGTCCATTTCCATCCAGTTGGGTGGAAAAACCATCACTGTTGATGTCGAGGTGGTCGATTCTCCCCTCGATTACAACTTATTACTTGGAAGAAGTTGGTTTTATGCTATGAATTTCGTTGCCTCGTTGGTGTTTCGATGTGTACAATTCCCTCATCAGGGAAACATTGTCAGTGTCGATCAATTAGATTTATGTACACCTGACACTCGCGCTCCCGCTACCAACAATATTCCATTCTTGGGAGATCACAAGATTACGTATGAAAGGGTTAGTGTTGCCTTGTTGAAATATTCTATCCTTATAGGTACCTTCCCTACACCACTTCCACTCACTACACATCATATTTCCACCGTCGATATGATTTCAACCATGACTTATCAATCTTTGGAATCACTTGACCCTTGGATTGTACCTAGTCCCTTGGAATTTGATGCACTAGGTGACACCATGCCACTTAATCCATCTAAAAAATCCTACGTTTCTATTCAATCCACCCATCCCTCCTCAGATGACCAACATCTCTTGGCACCTGACAGTTCCTCAATGCCATCATGGTTAAATTACTTGCCATCTGCAATCGACTACATTTCCCCAATTTTTCCCTCTGATGAATCTATTAAGGAAATGTTGAGAATTGACGAGCTACCTCGTGCTGATAACCATCATCGATCCTCTTTTCTTCCCCCTCATGAATAAATTCAGGGAGATATACACTCTATCTTCCCTCCTGATGTTGATTTTTTGTTGTCTCCCATGCCTTCAACTTCCAATGATTTAGATCTGGTAGTTGACATGGTGATCTCTTCGGTAGGGCTATTGGAGCCTAATCTCCTTACCCCTGTCACAACCTGTGACATGTGTTCCTTCCAGAGTGATTTATTCCATCTAGTGAAGATCTCTTGGAAGCCATGACCGAGTTTTGTCCCTTGACATGGTGTCTTTCCAGAGCGTTATTCTCTTGGAAGCCATGATTAAGAAGAGTCCACGAGCATAGTTTTTCTTATCTGTAGAAATCTCATTAAAAAATGAAACAGAGGGCATGAGCATAGTTTCTCCTCTCTGTAGAAAGATCGTTAAAAAATGAAACATAAATCTGGGGATTGAACTTGGAGACATGAGCATAGTTTTCCTCTCTGTAGCAATTTCATTAAAAAATGAAACAAAAATCTGAGGATTGAACAGGAAGCCCTGAGCATAGTTCTTTTTCTGTGTCAAGCTCATTAAAAAATGAAACAATCACCTCTCTTGAACCTTCTTTTCATCCACTCTTATCCTTTTTCTCCATCTAGTAGAGAAATTGGTGACAACCTCAAAGTCAATGAATGAATTGAAGCTTGGAGGTCATGTCTCTAGCCTTTGATGATCATTCTAGAGTTAAGACACTAGCTTTCAAGCTGGGGGCATACCGAGCTTAGTCTTTGTTTTTTCTCATGCTCGAAAAAACATGTGAATGTAATCGAGTAGAATTTTATCACTTTTTCGGACTTGCATGGATATACGAAAAAGGAACCCCTTCGAGTCGTCTTTGAGCTCTTTTCAGACTCTCTAAACATGAAAAGATTGTTGAGTGATCTTGCTTCCTTTCCCACTCATTAAAAGGTTTGAAAGGGCATCTTTCAAGTGATAATTTATCTCTTTTTCAGCCTCGCGAGACTAACATTACGAAAAAGGACAATATTAGAGTCATCTTTAAGTCATTTTCAGACTCTCTAAATATGAAAAACAACCAATTTTACCTTCTCTGGACTCGTTAAAATACCCTTACTTCTTCCAGTTCGTTAAACAAAGTCAGAGGGACTTACTAAAGGTGATTCATATCGGGCATGTGTTACCCTCCTCAAGCTCGTTAAAATTAAAAATAGGTACTCGTCTATCTGGATGGGAGAAAATTGAAAGAAGAAAACCAAGCAGTTTTTGAGAACACTACCAGTAACTCTTACGGTCACCCTTGAACACGACACTTTGTCTTTGCACGCATTTTAATCTGCTAAACCTCTGCATTGAGCCAATCCTCTAAGTTTCTTTTACTCCTTTGGGTCACCTAATGAAAGTCACATCATCCACTACATCATCAAGTTTTGGTCCATGTCGTGTTTATGTTGTTGTGCCTTAGTGTTCAAGGGAAGTATCTGCCTCGAGAGTCAGCCATAAAAAATATCTTGTTTCAATACCCATGTCAGTCCATGTTCATTTGATCTACCAACTACATATCTGTGTCAGTTTCGTGTCATTGATGGGGGATACATCAAGGCCCTCCTTCAAAGAGTCTATTCATGTCGACTTCAACACATTATCCAGGAACTAGACTTAGAAACCAGTTACTACCTTCGGACCTGCATGCCTCAATGACATGCCTCCTCGTGTTTGAAAGTGGGTTTACATCATTGACCTCTGATCAGATGATTCCACGGATGTTCGAATTAAGCACAGTTATTCACATTCGTTTGAATGTACTAGAGTACCTATGGAATCATTGACATCAATGGTGATCTCCCTCGCACTTTTTAACGGTTTAACTCATTGACCAGTAATGTTAAGCCCTAATATTGGCTCATTACCACTTAATTGGGGCATATTAGATTAGTAATGTTATTTGATTTATGTCGGCTTTAGGCCATTAGTTGTAATTTATATTAGTAATTTTCTTTTATTTATGTCGGCTTTAGGCCATTAAACCTCCTAGTCTCCTATATATACCAAGGAGACATTTTCATTTTGAATCATCTTGTACTTGAACATTTAAGTGGGGTAAAAGGAGGTTGCCCCATCGAAGAGGCTTATTATCTGAAATTATCTCTTTTTCAAGGCGTTGAGTACTTTTTCTGAGGTTTTTATATGCTATATTGATGTTTGGTTCTTAACATATGGTATCAGAGCTCGAGGTCTTGGGGTTTCGCTGCTACATCTGAGACACCGTGGAATTTTCGCTATAACTTTTTTTCTACAACGTTTAAGAAGGAACGGTTTGGAGGGTATTTAGAAGACGGATAAAGGTACGTTAGGTTCAAAATTCATCTCCTGAGGCCTTATACGTTCGGAGATATAGCCTGTACAAGATAGGGTTCTGGAATCATCCTGAAATGAGTCTTTGCAACATTTTCGCTATAAAACATTTTCTATAACGTTTCAGATCCTGAAATCCGGAGGCCATTTACAGAAATTATTTTTATATCTGTGGTAAAAATTTCATCTTTTGGGTCATCCTAAATTTATAGATACACCTTGTGTAAGATAGGGTATCTGACTAGTCCTATTGGCTAGTCTCAAGAAGGTATTCCAGGTAAAACAATCATAACTTCTTCCCAGAGTATCAACATTGGGTGGGACTAGTTGCATTGGATCGTGGACAGTCTGTAGTATTTTGGGTGCAAGTTTCAGAATTTTATATCAATTATTTTGTGCGGGGCGCACTATACAAGTGAGATCTCCTGGAAAGGCCAAAAATCAGCAAGTTGTGGGGAAGTTATTGTAAATTCCACTTGGCACATCCAATTTTGATCAGACCTGTGGCATTGAAGAGAAGACATATCATAGAAATACATAAGATAAAGTTTCATACCCAGAAGGTCCA
>ML777568.1:791595-804942 GCA_009831015.1 Picea engelmannii | reverse complement strand
ATCTTGTACTTGAACATTTAAGTGGGGTAAAAGGAGGTTTCCCCCTCGAAGAGGCTTATTATCTGAAATTATCTCTTTTTCAAGGCGTTGAGTACTTTTTCTGAGGTTTTTATATGCTATATTGATGTTTGGTTCTTAACAAGTAGTCAAGTACTTTCTGCCATGTTCGACATCGAGACATCTATTCACATGGTTAGATTCGTACTACATCAAGATCGGTAAGAAGAACCTAGGTTGATTTTTCACTCTTATGTATACTTTGCCCAGGTTGCGAAGGAGTTCTTTTGAACTGTGACACATATATTGTTACATGGATCCACTTTGTATTGGTCGTGGCTATGTCTTGTCATCTCGTAGATCCACTATGTATTCTTCGTGACTACGATCATTTCAGGTCACGGTAGTATAGATCCACATTGTATATTCAGTGGCTATATACAAGCCTTTTGCCACTTGAAAAACCACTCAAAAATGAATTTTGGAGGGAAATGCTCCCCTACCCACTGTCAGGGAGTGCTAGTGCTCCCTGGGCCTCTTTGGGGGAGCGTTCAAACACTCTGTGTAACCTTTTGAGGGAGCGCTACCTTTTCTGAGCGGATTTTTGGTTTGTTAAGCTAAAACAGGGAAGAATACCTTCAAGTTTTGAAGGTGGTTGGATTCGAATAGAAGTTCAAGGCATGATCTTAGGGAAGATCCTCAATTGAAGGAGAAGAATCCTCAACTTATCCCAAATATATCTCAAGTGGTTGGGCCTCTCCAAGGTTATATAAGGAGGCCTCCTCATGGTGAAAGGAAAAGGAGAGAATAGAGATTGATATCAAACTTATGATACTATAAGTGGTATTAACAGAAAAGATTGGAGATGTGAAACTTATGATCTCATGAGTGAGATGTCATCAAAGACATCAACATAGATTACTTGAGAAAAGGGTTTGGACAAGGAGAACTAGAAGAATTTGTTGCACCTTCATCAAAGGATTGTAAGTACTTTTACTTGTTCTTATCAATATATCAATGCTTGGCCTGTTTCTTTCAAACTTATGTTTGTTCCACATGAGTTTGTCTTCAGTAGATAGATCTATATTTGAGCTAATCTCAGTAGAATAGGAAGTCCAATGTACCTTTGTTTTTTCTACAGGACCTATCAAGCAGCTTAGGATCGAAGCTCAACCTAGACTTTGTCAGGACAAACGTCGTTAATAAGGTACATATATTTCTTCTTCTTCTTCATATATTAGCTTGATTAGATCTAAAAGGATGTCAGTGTCCATGTTAAGCACTTTTTTGTCTTGGCCTTAGGATACTAGAGACCAAGAGGGAATCTGTGTGTCCGCAGGAGGATTCACCTGTAACACACTCTCCACTCCATTATTCATATTATTATATTCATTCACTCCTATTAGTACATATTCTCCCTTGATCTTCTATCATTTGTTTACTTAGGGTTCATGTGTGTGTGTGTGTGTGGTTAAGATTTTGTACTAAAAATCTGCTATAGTTGTATTGGTCAATGTAAGAATACAAAAAAAGGTTTTTCCCACAGTCTATGATTCATACTTTGTTAAAACAAATGATGCTTGTCTACCAAAAATTCAATTGTATCATTTCATGAGGATTGTGATCTGTTACTAGTATAAAGCCTACTTTAAAAAACACGTCAAAACCCTTACCTTTTCATTGTCCTTTCGCTAGATCCATTATCCCATACAACTTGATAAGATTTTTCCATGAGATGCATTTCCATCACCAAGACCTGCATGAATAATAAAAGACAAATTCTTTATATGAGTAATTAATATATAAGCAAATAAACATGCATATAGTTATGTAAAATACTCTAGAAAAAAATTAAGTGGTTGCATACCTTAATGAGATTATCTATGTTTCGAGAATAGGTTATTCTCTATTGAACAAGGCCAACCACGTGAAGGTGAAATCTCATATGGCCCCTCCCCCCCCTCATATCGCTCTCAATTCCCCATACCCAACAAATGATTTTGTTTATATAGAAAACATATAGACATTCATGCATAACTAAGATAGTCATCAAAACATATGAACATATAAACATTGATAAACATCCACATACAAGTCATGAATTTATACCTCTAATTTTTCTTTGATTTATGTGTTTTAACATTCATAAAATTGACAATTGGGGTATCATAATCATCCAAGGACATTGTATTTCATGTGCCCTATCCTTCTATTGTTTGTGTGTGCTCTTGTACCATACTTCTGGTATGTCGCTGAGAAGGGCGTCGAGGGATCTGTTCAGGGTCGTGAACTGCAACAACGAAAATGATCACATCAATATGTTGAAATATAATTGAAATAACTAATTCATTATTTTGATTAACATTGCACTATTTATCTTTACCTGTCTATGTAGTTGTGACAGTTGGTGCGTTAATTTCTTGTCCACTTGGTTGATCCTCTCGCAGTTCACCCTCCTGAGCTACATGCTCTTAAATTTTGAGAAGATAATATATAAGTATAAGTCAGGAAATAAATATCTACAATCACAGTAAATATTTCTAATTCTGAAGCATACATACCGAAATGGGTACTCTGCTCTACACTATCACTAGACATGTGCACCCTTGTATGACGTGGTGACTACTGAATATCGCTAGATTCACTACTACGATAGCATTGTTGCTTGAAAACAAACATAAATACTTAGTTAAGGGTGATATAATAAAATATGAATAGACTTTACAAGCATGTTATTGTGGTTTCCTTATTCATTTGATTTACCTGCGTGGCTGGGGAGAAAGGAGTCTTGCCCAAGCTTTTCTATATTCAATCATACTTTTAAAACCATGCTTGTAACCAAACTTTAGGTCCTCCACAGTGGCAGCAATGTCGAACATATTTAACTGCAATGCATAACATCATTAAAAATACCAATAACAAAAACATATATTTGTTCGCTACTGTTAAATAAATAGTAACCACAATGAACCATTTAAATCTTACTATTCGGGCTTTTAGTTTTCCAAAACCACCCTCGCCTAGTTTATGATGGTCGTGTTTTTCCACTCTGGCCTTGGTTTCTTTGGAGGTCTCTGGTAGCCTACATATGGAATTTTTGAAAAAAATTAGATATCGAAATTGTTACTTAAAACAGGAAAGAAAAACATAAATGATCATATCACTAATAATATGACATGTGTTGTACCTTGCTTGACCAGCTCATGGATGTCTTCCTTTTTTTTTAAACAAGTTCTCCTTTTCATCCTCTATTAGTGGCTTCCACTCTTTCTCTAGAACCATGGGAGGGTGCTCGTGCTTGAGGTCTAATTGCAATTTCTCCCTATACTGGGCCCTAGTATATTTTGAATTCTCGCCAGCTAACTTTGTAACCACCTTCTTGTTGAAAGTGTTGTCGAACAAGTTTACCATGTGCTCTATTAAATCATCTTTCTTTTTTCTATCTTGGCCATTCCATCATGTGCGAATGGTGGGGCCAAACAACTCCAATGCTTTGTCATTTAAGTTTCTATAGAAAACATTGTTTCCTGCAGAAACGTGTTATCCATTAATTTATAATAATCTCAACAAATGTCCATTTCAATTTCATGAAAAAAATGAATCAATTAATTAACAATTACCTGCAATCTTTTGAATCTTGATCGGAACAGATACATCATCCACCAAAAATGTGACATATTTTGATCTAGTGCTTTTAATTCGTTCTACTCCATGCATAATAGTTTCCTCTCCATCTACAATACGTTCCTCTCCAGAGTCATGTGGAGTCCCAGGCTCCAACTCATCATGCTCTGGTGTGTCATGCTAGTCAAAATCAATGCGCTCATCAATGGATTCAAGGGGAACCTCGGGAGGCTCAAAAAGCCTCACTTGCACTTTTCTATGTCGACATTTTTTTTTTCATTGGACAATCATTGCTACCTATAGCAATTTTAGGATCATCAGGTTCCCGACGCACGACGTTTAAAAACTCCTACAAACGGAAAACTTTCCTTTATCAGATCATATAGAAAATATAAAACAAAAAATGGATATGAAATTGTCATAGTTGATAAAAATATGTGAAGATGCCACTTACCCCTAAATTAGTTATTGTATTTTGTAGCTCTACAATTCTTTCCCTATCCTCCTGTGTCAGGGGTCTTTTGCTAAGCAAACCTAGATACTCTATGTTAGCCTTCTTCAAGGCCTTCGTTACAATTGTCATTGGGTCAGTGGAAAAAAATATTCCGTCCTCATCAATATCCTCAGTGATATCCTTAGTGGGAGCCTTCCCATGTTGACCATGCCACAATACATTGATGAATAAAATTAATGAGATGAACTTTAACATTTGAGAAATTTAATTATTGTAGTCATAAGTTATTACTGTATTTAACATTTACCTGTTGAGGCACAACGGGTGCCTTTTCATGGTCACCATGGACAAATGTAGCGGGTGATTTTCGGACATGGTCACCCTGTACAAAAGTTGACACAATAAATCAATCAACAAAAGTTATGAAATTCACCTGTAACATTTAAAAAATGAAATATTGGAGTATTATCCAAAAAAAAATAACGAAATTTCAAAAATTTAGTTGTTGTAGACATAAGTTGTTACTGTATTTAACATTTACCTACTGAGGCACAACGGGTGCCTTTCCACGGTCACCCTTGATAGATGTAGTGGGTAATTTTATGCCACGGTCACCCTGGATAGAAGTTGACACAATAAATCAAACAATAAAGTTATGAAGTTCACCTGTAACATTAAAAATATGAAATATTGTAGTAATATCAAAAAAAAAAATAACAAAATTTCATAAATTTTGTTGTTGTAGACATATGTTGTTACTGTATTTAACATTTACCTGCTGAGGCACAACAGGTGCCTTTCCACAATCACCCTGGACAGATGTAGTGGGTGATTTTCTGCCACGGTCACCCTGGACAAAAGTTGACACAATAAATCAATGAATAAAAGTTATGAAATTCACCTGTAACATTAAAAAAATGAAATATTGCAGTAATATCAGAAAAAAAAAAATGAAATTTCTGAAATTTAGTTGACGTTGTGGTCATAAGTTGTTACTGTATTTAACATTTACCTGCTAAGGCACAGTGGGTGCCTTTCCACGGTCACCTTGGACAAATATAGCCTGTGATATCTCACGGTCACCCTAGATAGATGTTGACACAATAAATTAATCAACAAGAGTTATGAAAGTGATTGTAAAAAATTTATGCAGTAAAAAATTGAAATATTGCAGCAATAAATTGTAACAATGATTGATCAAAGGTTGAGTTGAATGGTATGTAAGATATTTACCCCCATAGTCGCACCCCCTCCATCTATTTGATTTAATTTGTAATCGATCAACAACTCTTCACCTGGAACTATTGTTTTTGTTGCACATACAAAAATACAATTTCCTTTGCGTCCCTCAAATATGAAGTTCAATTTCTTAGTTGTTGCCAATGGTCGTGTACTCTTTATAAAGCTCACAATGTTTCCAGTAGCTTTTAGCCTTCCATCAATATACATAGTTTCCCTTTTATTTTGGTTGTTATCTATTAGTTGTATATAATTTGCGGCAACTCCATATCTTCGCATACTTTGCATATATCAAGCCAACATCAACCAGTGATTGTAGTTGTATAATGGTCCAACATACTCCATCAATTCAGTTACATTTCCATATCCAACCTTTATGTCATCCATGGAAAATAACCCCAATCCATGTAAGGATGAAGGAGCAATGTGATACATCCTCCCACCGATGAAGAAATCTGTGTCCACTTCAGGTAGCTCCTTAGGTGCCCATCGTTGCACTAGATGATTATACCTCAAGGGAAACTCAATGTCACCTATTCTCTCAGCATCATAAATACATGACCCTCTGTTGGCAATAAAAAACTACATGCGTATACAAAATCTTTTCCTTACCTTTTCCAACCTAGTTGATCTAGAACCGGTAGATCTAGTACAACACGTCTCACTTTCAACCTCTCTTAATATATCTTGATCATCACTCGAGGAAGAGAGATCCGACATATACCTATTTGGTGGTACCTACACTCATTAAAACAAGAAGATAAGTTATCGTTGCATGTTGCATATATAAAGTTGCATAAAGTTGCATAAGTTCCATAAATTTGCATAAGTTGCATGTTGCATAGTTGCATATAGTTGTATGTTGCATAGTTGCATATAGTTGCATATTTGCATATAGTTGCATATGAAGTGTTGCAATATAGTTGCATATGGTTGCAATATAGTTGCATAAGTTGCATAAGCTGCATTTTTGCATAAAGTTTCATATAGTTGCATATAAGTTGCAAAAAGTTGCATATATATTCATATCCCCCGTTGCTCAGTGGAGAACTGGATTTGAGATCCATCAAAGAGTTCGAGTGGGGATCGATAGTTTGGAAATCCATGATCCTGGAATTTCACATATTTGGAAAGCGCCTTTAGTGGCTGGTGGGGAATGGAGGAAAGGCTCAAGTTGGCAATAATGTTGGGGTTGGTTGTGACATATATTAAAAGATGATCAAGTTGTTGTTTAATCCATTGTATGCATAGGGTTTAATGGTTTTGATGAAGTTGTACAAACTATAAAGGAAAGGGTTGTGGTTTTCTATATGGAAGACTGTGAAGGAGACAATGGGATGGAAGGAGGGGGTTTCCTCTCTCAATATTTTCCAAGGACCCAAGACCCATACCCAGTGCTCAAAATATCCTATTGATTCCCATACTCCCACTTGAATTCCAAACATACCCACGAGAGGTCATCTATGGTGGTTTGAGGTATCATTCATGAAATTTGAGCCCTAGAAGTTGCATAAAACCTTGAGAGATTGGGTGTGCTAGTTTGAGGTGTCATGTTTGGCCATGGATGCCTAGAAGCTTTGTACTTCGACTAAGACTTGGGTTCCCCCCTCAACCATATCAAGGCCTTAAGACCCATAGCTAATGCTCAAACTTTGTGAGAGCACTAACATAATTTCTTAGATGACTCAAAGATTTATTTTTCCCCTAAGGCATGGCCTTCTTCCTTGTATCATTTCCAATACCTTGAGACACATACATACTACTCAAAAAAACCTAGTTGATATAGAACCGATAGATATAGTACAACACATCTCACTTTCAACCTCTCTTAGTATATCTTGATCATCACTCGATAGTTGCATATAGTTGCATAGGTTGCATTGTTGCATAAAGTTGCATAAAGTTGCATATATAAGTTGCATAAGTTGCATATAGTTGCATAAGTTTCAATGTTGCATAAAGTTGCATATAGTTGCATATTGTCATTAAAAAACATGATAAGTTGCATTGTTGCATATAGTTGCATAGTTGCAGTTAGTTTCATATTTGCATATAGTTGCATACGAAATTGTTGCAATATAGTTGCATATAGTTTCATCAGTTGCATTTTTGCATAAAGTTTCATATAGTTGCATGGTTTCATATAGTTGGATAAGTTGCATATAGTTGCACAGTTGCATATATTTGTGTATAGTTGCAGAGTTGCATATAGTTGCATAGTTGCATATAGTTGTATAAATTTGCATATAGTCACTAAAAAACATGATAAGTTGCATTGTTGCATATAGTTGCCTAGTTGCATATTTTCATATAGTTGCATACAATTGTTTTGCAATATAGGTTCGAGTTGGCAATAATGTTGGAGGGGAGGGCTCTAGGGGGAGTGTTTAAACAGATTGATCCAATAGGATGTTTTAAGATGTGACAATATGTCATAGAATGTGTGACTTTATTGGAAGTGACATCTTTGATTTGGTTTGGAGAATAAACAACTAGTGAATTTGTGAAAAGGATGTCAGGATATTGAATGGCATTGTCTTGAATGCAAAGAAGGAGAAATGGATTAGTTGTGTAGGGTAATGATTTCTAGATGTGATGAAGGGGAGGGCTCTATGGGGGGGTTCTAAGAAGATTGATCCAACATGATGTTTTAAGATATGACAATCTATCACATAATGTGTGACTTTATTAGAAGTTACGTCCTTGGTTTGGTTTAGAGGATGAACAACTAGTATGAATCTAGAGTTGGATGTGTAGTTGTGTGAACACTTCCATGTATTGTAGTACTAGTCTTGATGAAGTCATAACCAATCACACATGATATTTTCTAGATAGAATAGGGGATACAAATGCTATGTGATAGTGTCACGCAATGGATTCCATGTATTGATGGACTTTGTCATGCATTTGGAAGTAGAAGATTGAGTTAAATGTAGAATTATAAATCGACTTGTTCACCAAGTTTGAATGATTCCTTGTAGATATTTTATTGTAAGGATACATATTTGAGCCTGGGGGAATCTAAAAGTGCAGTGTGAGGCTACTAATATAGGAATCTAAGGCTCCTCCATTCGTTTTTCCTCTATATTCTTGTAAAAGTGAGTGCTTATGTTTTTTATTAGGGATCTGTTAACAATTTCATGAGATTTGGATGTAATAGTGCTTGAGATGATTAAAGAAACGTCTGGGAAAAGGCTTGGTTTCAATTGGCTCGTGGGTGAAATGGATTTTGGGGTGGAATTTTCTTTCCTGCATATATTTATTTTGGTCTTTTAGGGTTGTCTATGTGATTTGAACTTGGGTTGATTCTTTCATGTCATATGTATACTATGGGGTGATTCTAATGTGAATATATGAAATGTGTATTTGTATATTCATAGAATTATATAGAATACACATTGATTTCAAATTACCTCCTTAATAATTCTGTACTTCAATTTGAAATATCTTCTAAACAAAATCTATGAGCATTCACACCAATACCCAATGTAGTGTGGTTTTGAAACATGACACGATTAAGGTGAAAATAGATTTTTATAAGGCAGACACAATGATCGAGCACAACATGTTTTGGATTTCAACTCCATGATCTAAGATGTCCAATAGTTAATAAGTGAAAAGGTGAAAATTGTATGTCACTTAAAATATGAAAGTGAATATAGGTGCAAATTCTATGTCACTTAAGTTATTTTCATGGCATTGTGTGATGAGGATAGAGGTTCCCTAAATGTTGACCCGTCCTATATGGTAGGGTTGAATATGGGATATAAAAAGAATATGAAGTTCATAAACTAGCTCACGGGATGTGAGATTTCATTCACAACCATCGTCTATAATAAATCGGCATAGGTATTGTCTGATTTGGAAATTGTGATGGTAGATAGAGGAGGAGTTAATGGTTGGGGAAGAGGTGGCCATTGATGCAAGAATTTTATAATGGTTGGAGGGGTTGTCTAATCAAGGAGATCTATTTTTGGCAGTGAAGGTTTGGCTATGGTTGTAGCAAGTAAACATAAAGTCATGGGGATCTTGCAAGGAATTCAAATCCATGATATCATGTTTGAAGGTACGGTGATAAATAAAAAAATTCAGGGTTATGTGGGGTGATGAAAAAGGGTCAAGTGCAAGGAAAAAACAAATAGGTTTAGTAGATTGGTAAAAAGGGTGTTTGCAGACATTCCACTTTTCCACAAACATAACACACTTAAGATCCTCATTAAGAGTGGTGTTGGTAAACTAGAGCAAAACATGTCATATGTAATGTAGTAAACCACAATTAAATTTGATAGAATCACAACAGTGTTGGCGTGGGTCTCATTGCATAATCTCTCACTAATATTTTGGCATGACTAAAACTTAATTACAATTAAAATCTCCCTTGAATAGTAAATTGATAGGGTGGATCCAAAGATGAGATAATACTCATGTGTTAACATCTAGATGGAATTTGACTTGGAGAAGGGGATCTCTGAAGTGATTCAACTCAACTTGGAAGGATCGATCTACATACAAGTTCTTAATTATAAAAAAATTCAATCAAACTGCAATGATCCATACCATGATTTTGGAAATTGCATTAAGGATTGAAAAAATCACCAATCAACTCAAGATACTCCAATGCAACAAGCATAACAATGCCCTACTCCACCTAAAAATTCAAATCAAATAAAAGGACCTCACCTCCCAATAGTAATCTATATTTGCCCCTTGCATTAGCAAGAAAAAATTTAAAATTTGCGGAACTACCCCCATGTCAAGAGAAAGCGGTGTCTCAAAAATTCCTTCTATAGATGCTTCTCCTCACAACTCACCATTGAAAGAGTTTGTGCCATTAACAAAGACCGCTTTCTCAAATTCATCCAAGGATGTAATCCACCAAGTCTTGGCATATCTACCAAATCTTACTTAAAATCATTAGCTCATTAAGGTATGAGTTTAGGTTCTCACTAGGAACAAATCCCAACCTACCTAAGAAAAAGAGGTGGAATATCAATTAAAACTACATCCCACTGATGTCTTCCATAATATGTTTGCAAACATGTAGCCCCAATCTCATTTTTGTAAAATACAAGATTATAATCATGACACCTACATAACTGTATACTCATATACACACCTCCATTGCTACCTAGACCCTCCTTTCAAGGTAGATCCCCTCTCAGGCCCAGTGATTACACCCCAATGATAGAGCTAGATAAATAATATATAATTTTCAAGGGCGGAAAGAAAATAAATGAGCATCACTAGATATTGATCAATGTATTACAAGACTATGTTGTTAATAACTCACAAAAATTGATCATGTACATAATCACTTCATTAGCACAAATACCACATGACCATCTAGAGTCTCACAAAGTAGAGAAATCCAAAAGGAAGAATAATTAAAAATTAGAGGCAAATCACTCTCGATTGTGTTCGCATAAGCCTTTCCAAATTAGATGATAGTAAAGAAAGCATGCCATGAAAATTGAGTGTTGAATCTCTCAACTACCACCAGTGTAATGAAGTTTGCATCATGGAATGTTGTATGAAATCTATGTGGGAACTAAGACAAGGAACATATTGTGAACATTGAATGTGAAATTGGTTAGGATGTGTGAACCATGGCTAGAGATGAAGCATAGTAGGAAACACATTGCCCAAGTGAGATGAAGTAATGATGATATAGTCTATATTTGGAATAAATTACATCAAGACATCATTTTTTCAGTGTACAAGATCTTTCTTATGGCCACCAAATTTGAGGAATTTTAATTTATGGAAAGGGAATTTGGAGCAGAGAACTAGAATTAGGGAACATGGGTTTTGTGAGGAAACCTAATTAATATAACCTAGCATAGTTGTTTTGTTTACATAACAAAATTTTATCAACTTTATTTTCATTTCAAAAACTGCTAGACAACTTGCAATATTGGCAAAAAATTACCAATTTTACTGAAATCAATGATGATAAAATATTCTTGGAGAAAAATTGACACATCGCTTTTGTGAAAATGTAAATATTGTTAAACCTAGAATATTTGTGTTTCTCTAGAAGAATTTTTTATGGGCATTAAGTGCATTTTACAAATCTACGCAGGAAAGTTTTGAAGTGCTAGAAAAAGGCCTAAAGTGCCATTTGGGCCAGCTTGTTTCTCTAATCTAAAGGTGATGTTGGAGTGCTAGATTTCAAGATGTCATTATTCATATGAAGGACTAAAAGTTTCCACCTTTATTTATATATTTCACATTAATATAAAACCATCTATGTGCATTTTAAAAGGATGACTTAGCTCATATGTGTGCTCTATTTTAGGGAAGATTTGAATTATATAGAAGATAGTGACAATTTTTGGCACATGGTAAAAATGTTGAGCTTGGTAAGTGATATTTCATTAGTGAATCCATGCACCCGTTACATTTGGTATTAATTCAATGATATAATTAAAAATCCCTACAACCATTACATTCCATCAAACCATATTTCTATAAAGAATTTCATCAAACAATTAGCATGCACACTCAAGTGATAGAAGAAAGAATTCAAACCATATTTATCCTTTGTGTGTTCCCTCCTCCCGTGTGCCCTCCTCTGCGTGTGGCCTCCTCTGGTGTGCCCTCAAAACTGTGTGCCCTCATCTAGTGCACCCTCAAAACCATGTTCCCTCCTCCGGCCATGGGCCCTCCTCTGGTGCACCCTCAAATCTATGTGTCCTCCTTCTCTGTGCGCCCTCCTTCTCCCATGCTCCTCTCTACCCTCCTTCTCCCGTCCTCCTCTCCACTTTCGTACTACTATGCACTCTACGTGCAGCCATGAGGCACACGATAGTGTTGTGTTTGATTTTGTTTTGTGTGTGCATTGTTATGTTGTTGTTGTTTTTTATTTATTTATTTATATATAATATATATAATTTATAAATTATAAATTATAAATTATATATATTATATTATATATATTATATAATTTATAAAATATATTATATATATTATATAATTTATAAATTATATAATATATAATCCCTAACTCATAGCCCCCGAGATATTTAATCCCAGGAGCAGGTGAGTGTGGAGGTCTAGAAGGGGTCAAGTGCCCCGACAAAAGTGAGAGTCTTGAAACCCCTAGATTTAGGGAGGGAGTGACTAGTAGAGGTGAGAAGATCATCGAGGAGGAAGAGAAGGGGCAATGAAGGGAGGCCATACTAACTCTGATAAAAGACTCCCCACCCATAGAAAAATAAGTAGACTCAGAAATAAAAGGTGGAGCGAGGGACACCGAAGTAGAAAGAGAAGTACCCAAGGAGGACATACCCGATAAAGTGTGTTCTCTTCGGAGGCGGTAGTCCAAGGAAGGTGAGGAGAGAGGACCTGAAACCGAGTGTCATGTCCACCCTGAACCTTGCAAGCATCCATCGGCCGACCCTAATCCCGCTGAGCGAGAATCTCCCATGTTCGTATGAGCCTGACTGCTATGTCCCCCCACGCCCTATTGAGAACCCCATTTCTTGTGCAGGGGAGAGGTGGAGGTGCTCGTCCCTCTCTTCTACCGTTCTTTTCTCTTGGAGAAACTAAGGAGCCCCTCTGTAAGGGGGAAACCCATAAAATGTGTTTGTGTGTGAACATGATGTAAATATCTAAACTTGGTCTCATAAATATGGTGCTCCTTAGACTATCAAAAAATAAAAAGAGGAATCCATGTATGAAATATAAACCCTCTACAAATAGAGAAACCAACATTCAACAAAATGTCATATATTCCTATTGGTGTATTAACGTGGTGGTTGCATAATCCTAATGCCCAAGATACTTATAACTATAGAATAGTTGAATATCTGACCCAATATTCTTAGGTTGTGTCTTCCTTCAAGTTCCTCTAAATATACCCCATGAATAAAAGGTCATTTATATCGAAAACTTATGCTTTTGATTTTAATGATTCTCAATGAATAACATTTGAAGCTGGCAATGTGAAGCCATGTCTTCCTCATTACATCGCTTTACATATATACATTTTTTCATGAAGAACAAACATATTTAGGACAATGGTTGATGAG
>ML777568.1:758188-784733 GCA_009831015.1 Picea engelmannii | reverse complement strand
GAATATTATGGAATCCACATACCCTTTTCCATAGAATATACTAACTAGATCCAATAACCAAAGACATGAAATATGGTACTACACATATAATATATTATCAAGGAAAAAATAAGCTACATGAAATTTGGACATTTGAACAAAAATTTACAAATTAAATGAGTATATCAATAAAAAAAAACATACTAACCTTGCAAGTCAAAATCCTAGCTATGTCCCCCAGATGGGGTGCCACGCGGAAAGGAAGGGGCACGTTGCGGCACGCACGAAGAGGCCATTTATGGTGTCTCTCACTTCACACCATAGCCATTTATGAAGACTCTCACCTCCGTCGGCCTCCGTCTATTGATGGGGCCTCTCACGCGCGAGCACAAGCCAGCCAACCAAAGCATTAAGCTCTCGGCTTTAATGGCTGCAGCCATAGTTTATGCCATTATCCGCCTCACCGGAACTCTTAGAGTGCATTCGAATCTCGCCGAGTAGAGCAGGAGTGGCAGTGCAGGCGACACCTTGGCATTGGTCCTCATTCTCACTATGCCGCGAGTGAGGGCGAGACCTCGCAGAGGAGCCGACTGGTACGCGGCTGACTCCAAGAGGAAACAACACAAGCGGTTCGAACAGGCTCTGCTCCTGGCCAAGAGAAAGCGACACAGGGAGACCATAGCAACGAGCTCGCCCCCCAGAACTTTCGTCGAGGAAATCCTGACCATGGAGCTCCCACCGGACTTCTCTGAGAGTCGAATGTTTACAGTTCCAGATAATTGGAACCCCCCGACGTGTATTGGAGAAGCAGCAGCACCACCCCACTCGAGAGATACTTACGGTCCCAGTGACGTTCCTAATGAAGAGCTCACCACTTGCCTGGTAGAGGAGGAGCTTCCGAAAAGCAACACCAACTCGCAGCCGTAGAGGAAGAAGCAGGGCCGCCAGGAAATGGATGCCAAACCAAAGTCATCGCCCTCGACACCACTCCTACACCCGGAGCACCTGAACCTGATCTTTGAGGTCCGCAGTCTGGTGGATGATCAAATTTTCAGAGCCGTCTACGTTAGCCAACACTTGGACATGCTATACGCAGCCTACTCCAGTGCCACACCTCGACGACAATGTCCAACCTGTGCTCAGCCCTATGTCATTCCAGTCAGCAGCGGCAAGGCAAAGGACGACTATGAGGACTCCGGGGAATAGGTTCTTCTATTTCGCATGGTCTCCAACTCCATTTCGTTTGTTGTTTACCAGAGCTGTATCTCTTTAGTTGTTAGCCTGGTTAGCGTTAGCATAGGCCTTACTAAACTGCTAATGAAAATGAACATGCACCCTGGTTTCCTTCGGGCAGGGTGGCGAAACGAGCTTTTTGATTTTGCATGCTACTGTGGACAGGCCAGTTGTCCTGGTTTCTTGCATAGGTAGGACAACTGGCACCTGTAGGTCATATGTATTTCCTTTTTGAAGCTATAATATAACAAGATTCGCCTTTTTTACTTATATAAAAAAAAAATCCTAGCTATGTAGACCGAGAATTGGATTTGTTCAACCGATGGGTGACAGAAAAAATAAACAGCTCAAACAAAAGACAAGAACAGTGTCACAACTATAGCAATTGGGTCGAAAATTCTCCTAAAGTTAGGTATATATAGATCAAATAGTCAACTAGCCGTTAACACCAACCAATGAGATAGGCAAAATTTTCTTCGCTATTGCCACGAAAGTTCATCGCTATTGCCACGAAAATCCCGACCAAGTTAACATCACCTATTTGTGGATATTGCACCGAACTTTCATGGCAATATCGACGAAAATCCCGCCGTGTTTAAAAAAAATATGAAACTAATGAAAACGTGGAAAAATTTCATGGAATAATCTGCCCATATGTAGTAGTGGTGGAGAGAAAGGATCGACATCAGATGTAGGATACAAGGTGTGATCTCTCTCTCTCTCTCTCTCTCTCTCTCTCTCTCTCTCTCCTCAAAGTAGTTATTTTCTCATAGCATTGTTGTGTGTGAGGGTAGGTTCTCTATTTTACTTATGGTCTCACTCTGTTGTGACATGACCCAAGGTCATAGGGGAAAATCCCGTAACACATGGATATAACAATGGGATTCTTTGGCCACTCTCTAATGGATAAAATTATGGGTTCTTTCATTCTCAATCAAAACAACCAGCTTGTGGTTCTTGATGTAACCAATCAATTTCAGATTTTGGGGTGCAAAAAATATAGATATAACACGGAGAGAAATTTGGGGCTCCCTATATGGAGTTTGTAAGGTTAGTTATTCTTGAGGATGATGTGTTTCTTTGTCACATTATGATTCGGTAGTGTCTTTGACACTGATATCCTTTGAGTTTTCTTGGGGGAGGGGCTACATCCATTTTAATTTTTTTTCTTTACATTTATTCCCATTGAAATACCTCTCATCACAACTATAGCAAAGTTTCAATCATTGACATTCTACTATCTCTTCTAGGAACAAGTTTTTGATTCATAGGGGATGAATGGTGGAGGGGATAGGGGTGGTTGTGAAAGGAGGATGAGGGTGATAATTTAATGAAGATCTTTTTATTTGTGAATATCCCCATTTTGGTTTCTCTAACTTTCTCGTGGGCCTCCAACCAAGTAGTTAGGCATTGCATCATGACTTGTGCTCAAATTTCCTCCTTGACACCACTAATGAAGAATTATTTAAAGAAGGAATCAAATAGGCCCTCTATGTGGATTTTGAATTTCTCGAGGGCTGCTATAAAATCGATAGCTATACACGTTTCACATAATTTTGTGAGTTGTCCCAAAGAGTTTCATTCAAAACAACATAAATGATCTTCACAAACTTGCTCCAAGCAACATAGCCTCCATAATATTTCTTATACCATCACCACCATTGCCAATGTTTTAAATCCAAATATAAGACACTTACTTTGAGTTTCCACAGGTCATCAATAATTTCATGGAGACAAAAATAGGGTCCCACTTGGGTAATCCAACTGGATGGATGAAAACCATCAAACATGTTCATGTCTAGTTTTGGAAAGTAGTGCCATAATTTTTTATCGTGAAAGGGTGTGTGATGACTATGGTTATCTGAAAAGAGTGTATTATTATGTGACTCTCAATTTGCTAAATATTCCCCTGAGGATGGATCCATGTGATGTTCTAGCCCTCTGTCCTTTATAGATGCCAATTGTGATCCTAGACATTCTTTGAGCTCAACATTATATTTGGCACTCTGTTGGGTAATGTGGTGGGTAATCTCTTAGGAGAGTTTAAGACCCTATTTTTCAACCTTTGGCTCATGTTGAGAAATCAATTTAACAAGCTTTTGGTACTTAGTTTGCAGGTCCTTATTTTTACTCTCATTAGTTGCCATGCTTCATGGGCCATGGGACCACATAAGATGTCACTGAACTTTTATCCCTGTTTTATTTCAATAAGGTCAAGTACTTGAGAAGATTATTTTGAGGGGTATCACTAAAAAATTTGTTGTAGGTCCACAAAAAGAAAAAATTAATAGAGTGGTGTACTTATGAAACTATAATGACACAAGGAATATTTTGAGATAGGTCTCCCACAATGGTGATGGCAAGACAAGATTTGTTTTTGTTACAACTTTTGTGAGAGTTTTACTACACTGACAAAATTCTTGAATTCCTTATATACTCAAATATATACGAATTTTTCTAGTGAACTATAGATGCTTGTACCTTTTGGGGGAAAGGAATGTCAAGTGCTATATCTCTCTGATATACCTAAGGGTCTCAAACAATAGTACTTGGCCAAATATTTCACAGCACCAACTAAGCAGGATATATTGTACCCTTAGCTATACTATGATTCCCTTGTACATGACAGTGATCTCAATTAATGTTGTTGTGCACTATAACACTAGGGAAGTTGTAGGTTTATGTAAGGTTGGTTTTAGGTGCACTTGGAGGGATTTTGATATACCCTAGGGTACATAGAACAAAATTTCGTATACAAGTGTTGTATAATATGGTACTACTCAAAGGGGTGCCAATAGAGGTTACAATGGTCTCTAACTAGGTGATGCCACTTTTAGTTTCTACATTTATTCTTCCTCAACTACATATTTGACAACTAAATGACAGATCTTTGCATTATTTAATGATGTTGGAACACATCTCTAGACTTAAAAAATTATGTGAAAATATGGATGAATGTTGGCTTAAGAAAGAGCCCTAATACTAATTATAGTAATCCTTAATCATTGGAATTGAATTGCAGACAAGGTATTTAGAGAATATAAATGCTAAAAAACATGTACAAGAGACAAATAAGATGAAATATGTAAAATATACCCTTGTATTAATAATGACCAAAGAAAGCAAACAATGCTCTCTTGCCTCTTAATGTAGGACAACATCTCACTAAGCCGAGCTCCAATACTCAACAAAAATAGTCCATAACCTCATAGTTATTTAAATAGACAAAACTCTAACTACGTGTGGTCCCGTCATTAATGAGTCTCAACTAACTAGTGTGCCTTATTTGATAAATATGGCACTTTTACATTACTTAACTATCCACTAGATGTCTAATGGGCCTTATTCAAACAAGAATACCACACACATTAATTTACTAACTCCTAAATACCCTAAAGTAGGGAGGTTAGGTTGGGACCCTGACATTGAGTCTATAGAACCACTTTCTCCGAAAGTTCAACACTACTTAGATTTGTATCTCAAGAGTGATAGATTCATTCAACCCCTAGTGTATACTAAACTCTAATTATCTTGCAGCCTAAGGGTCCCTCTCACTTAGCATAGAGTTACCTCCCATTATGTTCACATCGGGACAAATCACCATATTCCTTGGGAGCAACATATTTGCTAGATCTAATCTTTAGAGCTTGAGACGAAGGACCACTTTGTATTTTGATTCTCTACCTACTACGAAATTAGAGATTATTGTTTTTTATCTTCATATATTCACTTGGTTTTCTCTAAACACTCATGGATTATGAAGATCAAAGATCTTATCCCACTTCCTCCAAAGATGTTCGACCTTTGTTGATGACTTACCAAATCAAATCTTATTTCCTCAAGCTCACATGCACCACTAGGGTGATTACCTCTTACTTATAGACCTCTAACACTAGTAGAAAAGGCAACAAGGCTAGCTTTCAAGCTCAAATGATAGAGCCACAAGGCATTCAACACTTAATGATTTTCATAGCCTCATGCCCATCATGCATTTCTTTGTGTTCTTGAATGTTAGAAGAGGGTCATCTAGAGCAATACGTTTTGGCTAGGAAACCTCCTCCTTCTTGAACTTCTTCATTGCTCCATATCTAATTGTGTTGTCACTTCCAAACAATTTTCTTTTCCTTTTCCTTTTAAATCAATTTTCTTTTCCTTTTCCTTTTAAATTGTCATTTTACCTAAACCTTATTGTTTTTAAATACATATTGTATTCCATGAGCCAACTTTCACATTCAATATTCAATATTTATGTAATTAAACTCTCATTCAATGGAAATAGTTACATAAATCATAATATAAAATTTATCACCAAACTGATTCAGCTGATAAAACACTAATCCAATGGGAATGATCTGTTCGTGGATTTCCTTTCTCGTTCCTCAAATGGCATGTAGAAAGATTCGCATCTTTGAACGGTATGGACGTCAATGACGGGTCGTGCAATTTGGGATATCTGTCCGCACGTGTTTTTTCTTCGGTTGGCTTTCGAATAATAGGAATGGAGAAAAAATGACCACTTTAGTTTATTCAATTTGTACAGAAAGTAATTGAGAAGGAAGCGAGAAAGACAGCAGCGTTTTATTGCGGGGAACAAAAGAAAATCAAAATTATTAGGCGTCGATCGTCAATAAATCAAAATGCAGGGAATCACATTTAGACAAAGAGAATTATAACGAGAGATAAATTATCCAGTTCCATGGTGAAGGCTCATGCCGTTTATGACTCCCGTTGCTTTTGTGAACTTCTCTCAAAAAGTATTACGAACACAAGATTCAAGGTTTCTGAACTTGCAACTAATTTAAATAACTACATGGAACTATGTTTGATTGATTTTTAAGGTCACGGCGAAGCCAGCACACGATTTGACTGGTAAAGTCTACAAAGGTATACATACCTGCTACCCCCTCTGAATTTGAACCTGTGACATTTTAAAAAGAAACACATGTTCTTAACCATTAGGCCCACTCAAACTGTATATAAATGAGTTAAAAATTTTCAAAACAAAAACTCAGTCAATCAAAAAAAAAAGCTATAAAAATTCAAAATAAAAACAGGCTCATTAATGATGTAAATATTAAAGATGGAAATTTACTCATCTCTACCGGTAAAATATTTTTTATTATTTCAAATTCAACAGAAAAAATTAAAGTATATTCCTTAGAGAAATGAACAATAAAACATATCGATACAGATTTTTTTTTTTTAATTTATTCTAAATGAAGAAGATTAAGTCACAATGAAAGTATCATTCTTCAACAAACATAGCCCAAGTTGCAGAGAAAGCTGAAAAATTAAAAGGTTCAACGGGAGCTGTAGAAGCGATAAGCACCATAGCCTTAGGATGGTAATGAAGTACAGAAAACTGAGCAGAGCGTTAAATATACAAACATTTAATAATCTGAGCGTTTGCATTTTTACTCTTAAAGAAATTGTAGTTTGTCGTGTTTTCAGAGCAAGTAGTTGTTGTTTAATTTTTACATTTAAATTTAGATTTACATTTGAATGGATAATTAAATTGAATGGATAAGATGTTTTGATTATTTTATAAGATTGTAGTTAAAATGTTTTATGTTTTTGTATTTTTATGGAGATATTTTCTATTTAATTTTGTTCAAAATTAGGGGAGATATTGTTGAATATGCAGATTTGAATGACTATGTCTATATAATCTAAACCTCAAAAGTTTTTCAACAAACTGAATCGATTTATACATTCAGATATCAAAATTAAAATTCATCCAAATTTATGTAATATAATTCCAACACAAAATACAATTTCATAACTTCCCATCAATTACTGTTAATTGAAACAGTCTGCATCCCATGAAATCCAATATTCAAAGGAAAGAGGTAAAAAAAGAAAGAGAAGAAATATTAAAAAAAAAAAGGTGCACCGAAATCCACTATCTGTATTCATTGTAATTTTGTAATAAATTACAGGAGTAGAATAATGACACGACACTTTATTGTCCCTGGACCCACACTGAAATCTAGTAGACCAATACGGATGTAGTATTTTACTAAAACTAGTGATCCCCATAGAAATAAGTTTAATTTATGTAGCTCTTTCCAGGTAGCCGTTATATCGACGATTAGACAGCATCCTCTGCAACTCCAATTCCTTGTGGAAGCCGTTGATGAAATCTTCTGCAGCTTTGTTCACATCTTGTTGAGAAGTATCCTCTGATTCTTTCTTATCACGCGTTACTGCTGCCGAATCCGCCTGAGGCCGCGGCTCATGTTCCACTGGTTTCACCATGGGCTTTGGTTGTTTCTGCCGTTGCTTAATCTCCTCTTCTTTCCTGCGGTCTGATCTGCCTCCATTTATCACTCTGAATAACCACTTTCCACGCATCGCCATAATTTGCTTAGTTCAGAGGAAAACCCAGAAAAAAAGAGCAGAGAGGTTGAGGAAAATGATCAGACTCACAAATTCAAAACAAAGAGTGGAAACCAGACGACTCAACACAATGAATGATAATGTCTCCTTCAGCTTTATATAGAAGTACAGTGGCGCTCGTTCTTTCTGAGAACAAGCCATTGAGATATTCGATTACTTGCTAGAAGTGCCGCTGACGACACTTCTCTCGCGTCATTAATATTACATTTTGTTTTAAAGGTGATTCCCCGCGTTTTGATTTGTTGTCTGTAAGATAATAATTTTCACTTGCGTTCAATAGTACCACATACTTTCGGTGTTTTTACCACAGATACCGAATCAGATATACGAGTTGTGAAAGGCATATGCTCTTGGACGGTTAACCCACACCATGTTTTTACTCTCTGGTTACTCGGCCGAAGAAAATCCACATATCGTGAGTGAATTCAAGCTTTGTGATCAAACGGTTAATTATTTTTTAAATTGATGCATACAACATGTGATAAAAGACAGATAATGTGTATGGAGTCGAAGAACTCTGGGAGCACAAGCTCTAGTTTTGTAAGTTTGTAAAAGTTGTTGGAGCCGAAGCTAGACATGGTTTTGTATTATGAAATAGCAGCCAACATCTAGTTGTTAATATATATAAAGTATTTTGTGTGTGGAATATTTATGAGTTTCGTTGTGTTTGTGATTTTATATGCTAAGAATAGCACATTCTTGTTTTTTTGACAATAAATCATTTTATTAAGTGTTATCATCACGACACGTAGTTCTCAACATGGTCTGGAAATTGCGCGGTAAGTCTTGAGAGTTCAACAATGAAAATTTCACTGTGCTCACTGCGTTGCGCATAGTTTATCTGTGTTGTAGTTTGGAGATCTAGTATCGGAGCAGGTTTTTTTAGAGAAACCTCCCATTTTTACAAGTAAAAATTATGAGTTATGGTCCTTGACCATGAAGGAATTATTTCAAGGTCAAGATGTATGGGAGAGAGTTGAAAATAGTTATGTGGAACCAATAGATCAAACAACATACAATGCCCTCACACAAGCTGAAAATAATGTTTTGAAAGATTAAAGGAAGAAGGATGGAAAGACAATGTTTTACATACATCAAGCCATGCATGAGAGCATACTCCCAAGAGTTTCATCAAGAAAAAAAGCCAAGGAAGCATGAGACATATTACAAACTTCTTATTAAGGTATGAACAAAGTCAAGAATTGAAAACTACAAATTCTTAGAAGAGATTTTGAAACTCTATCAACGAAAGACTCAGATTCAGTAGATTCCTTTTATACCCATGTTACTGGCTTGATAAATTATATTAAGTCTCATGGAGAAACCATAGAGGATAGAAAGTTTGTTGAGAAGGTACCTAGGAGTCTTCTTCCTAAATTTGATACTCTTGTTGTGACTTTAGAAGATAGCAAAGATCTAAGTCATTTTAGTCTAGATGAGCTGCAAGCCTGCCTCATTAATCATGAACATAGATTAAATAGATCAAGTATTTGATTAGAGAATGCATTTTTCACGTAGTCATCTATAAGTCGTGGAACATGAACGAGGAGAGCTAACTCTAGAGGCAGAGGAAGGAGTTCTTTTAGAGGAGGACGCAATAGCAGTCCTGGAAATACTTGTGGAAGATGTGAAAATAAAAATAATAGTCAACCAAGTAATAAGAAATTTGATAAATCAAATATTTAGTGTCATTATTGTAAAAAGTATGGTCATTATGCATATGAATGCAGAAAGAGACAGTATAATCATAACAAGCAAGGTCAATATCAGTCACATAGCAAAAATAGTCCCTCCAACCCTATGTTTATGGCGTGCGTTGAAGCAATTCCTATAATCTCCCCAGATGAATACAACATTGCTCAAGAAAATCCATGTGACATATGGTATCTAGATTCAGGGTGCAGTAATCACATGAAAGGAAACTTAGAGTTGTTTTCTAGTTTGGATAAGTCAGTCTAGAATAAAATTACACTTGGAACCAATATCCAAGTCATTGTCTTAGGTAAAGGAAGTATTAACATTCTAACTAAACAGGGGGAGAAGAAAAATATGATTGATGTGTATTACGTTTATGGCCTAAAAAGTAATTTAATGAGCACATGACAATTGTTACAAAAATGATATAGAATCTACATGGAAGATAATCATTGTATGATTATGGATAGATATCCAAGCAATCATCTTATTGCAAGAATCTAGATGACAAGTAACATAATGTTTCCATTGACATTGAAGCCAACCATGAAGAGAAAAAAAGTGCAAGATGTCTATGAAGCAAAAGATGTTCACTCTGATATTGCATTCAAAGCAGAAAGTGAAGAAATAAGTGCATGCAGTTCTAAAGAAGAAAAAAAATATTGTGCGTTGTAGTATACCTAGGGAGGTAATATGGGGTACCTAGGGAGGTACCCAATGCGAATGTGGTTATGTATTATTAGTGGAATTCATTTAATATATGAGAATGTGGTTATTCAATGTAAGGTGGACTAGGTCCACTATATTAATAAAGGCCCACTATGGTAGTTAGATGTAATAAATGTGAGAAGGCTCTCTAGAAGGTTCCTAGGAGATAGATAGAGCTATATAAAGAAGTGTAAGCAATGCAATGGAACATAGTGAAAAATATTGTGAATGTATCAAACATTGCTTGAGGATTGTTACCCTTCCTTAAGTATTAATATATGGTGTTACCCTACCTCAAAGGTTTTATCTATTTCTCGTGTTTAGTATTTGATGAATGATTTGTATTGTTCTTGTTGATATTGTTGGGTATTTTGATATTTATCTTCAGATCTATTCAGGTGCTTAGAAATTGGTATTAGAGAAATTTCCTTGGCCAAAGAAGGGGAGAATTTTTTGGCTCTTTTTTGCAGATGTTTTCTAGGAAAAAAGAGGGCGGTGCACTTCAGGTTCAGATATGAAAATTTATGAGCAGAATTTGGTCCAAAAAATTGAATATTTGATTTCCTCTCGGAAACTTACCCAATTTAAAAGAAAAAAACCAATCAAAATAGAGTCCAAGAAGTAAAGTTATGAGCATTTTAAATTCAATTGTTTTTTATGGTTTTTCTGAAAAAAGTTGCGTGATTTGCATAGTAAGTTATTTTTAATCTTTTGTTTTTGTTGAAGATTTATTCCAAGCATGATATTTTTTACTGGAAGAGATGATGGCCCTAGTATTGAAGAATTTATACAAGCTCAAAAGTCATTATGGAAAGAGAAGTGGAAATCGTTTGTAGACTGGGGTTTCAAAGATGATGCTCTCATATGGTGGTAATCATTTCACTATTCTGAGTGGATGTCACTTTCTAAGGAAACACTTGAGAAATTACTTTTAGAAAAGTGGTATCATATAAAGAGTAAGGATAAAGACACCACCAAGAGTTTATTTTCATGTGGAAAATTTATATTACAAGTTCATGGTTGTATTCATAAGAAAATGTCATTGTTTCTATTAACCCTAGTTGCCAGCAAAATTTTATCAATATTCAATTAGTTAATAGATTGCAAGTTCCTGCAAAGAATATTCACAACACAAAGGTTAAGGGTGAAAATGTTCAGATTTTTAAAGATTTGAAGATCACTATGGACAAATATGTGTTGCATTATGATTTTCATGCTATAGATATGGTTGATGAAGATATTGTTTTGGGCTATCCTTGGATGGAATAAGTTGGTACAATTAATATTAATATGAAAAAGAAGTTTATAAAGATTTGGTACAAGAAAAAGAAAATCACATTGCAGGATATGTCTCTTAGTAAGAAAGATGGGCCCATGGAGGCTAGAAAAGAAGTTATTTATGAGTCTGAAGTTGAATCAGAGGCAAAGTCTATAGAAGAAGATGACATAAAACTACATGAATGACATAATCAGGAAGCTAAGGAGGTCATTGACTCAAAGGCACAAAGTGTTGCAGATTTGAAGAAAAAAGAACAGATTCCTATAGTTGTTGTATATTGTCATCTACATCATATAGAGAAGCAACAATCATCAAGGCAAGTACGTATGCATTGACACATTTATGCACCAGCAGGGAACCAGAAAAGAAACCAATCAAGAGGTACATGGAGGCCTACTACCACTATAGGAAGAAAACATGCTAGAAAACTAATCCCATGACAGCACCGACAAAATGTAGATCAAGATCAGGGTGGCAAGGTAGTAGATGGATATCATGTTCGACTTCCATTGGGATGGATGGATGGTCATACTTGCTACTAGTTAGCTACATTGCTTAGTCGGTCATACTGTATGGTTTCTTCTCGTGTTTCGATGATACAACGTGTAAAGGGGGATGAAATGTAGTCTACCTAGGGAGGTAATATGGTGTACCTAGGGAGGTACCCAATGGGAATATGGATATTTATTATTAGTGGAAGTCATTTAATATATGAGAATGTGGTCATTCAATGTAAGGTGGACTAAGTCCACTATATTAATAAAGGCCCACTATGGTAGTTAGATGTAATAAATGTGAGAAGGCTCTCTAGAAGGTTCCTAGGAGATAGAGAGAGTTATATAAAGAAGTTTAAGCAATGTAATGAAACATAATAAAGAATATTGTGAATGTATCAAGCATTGTTTAAGGAGTGTTATCCTTCCTTAAGGATTAATATATGGTGTTACCCTACCTCAAGGGTTTTCTCTATTTCTTGTGTTTAGTATTTGGTGAATGGTTTGGATGATTCTTGTTGATATTATTGGTTATTTTGAAATTTATCTTTAGATCTATTCAGGTACTTAATACGCGTAGTTCCAAGAAAGAAGAAGACAATAGCTCATAGATGTAGGCAACATTCCAATCTGAAGTGTGGGATGAATCCTAGATGTGAAATTTTAGATTTGAACATTTAAACTTTGGAGGTCTGAAGATTCTACATACAAAGGATACGGTGAAAGGTTTTCCATTAATTGAAAGACTAGAAAGATTATGTGAAGGATGCATCTTTGGAAACAACATAGATTCATTTCCAGTTGGAAAGTCATATAGAGAAAAAGTTTCATTGGAAATAGTAAATTCAGATATCCATGGGCTAATGCAAACACTATCTATAGGAGGCATTACCTACTTTCTTACATTTATTGATTATTTTACAAAGAAAACATGGATTTATTTTCTAAAGCATAAATTTGATTCATTTAGTTGTTTTCAACAATTGAAATCACTTGTGGAGAATCAAAGTGGTCATTACATCAAGGTTCTAAGAACTGACAGAGGAGGTGAATATATTTCAAGATATTTTCAGAACTTTTTTGAAGTTCATGGAATTTATAAGCAATTTACTATCCGGTATACACCACAACAGAATGGTGTTGCAGAAAGGAAGAACCAAACCATCATGGAAATGGCACACAGTATGTTGGCAGCCAAACATTTGTCAAATTAGTATTGGGTTGAGGCAGTAGAAACTACGGTATACATCATGAATATATGTCTGACAAAGAGTGTGAGAAATAATGTTCCTCAAGAATCCTGGACATGTATGAAGCATAATGTTGTGCACTTAAAAGTTTTTGGTTGTGTCGCATACACACATTTTCTAGATGAGTTGAGAAATAAGTTAGATAAAAAAGGAAATAAATGTATATTTTTTGGGTACTCTGAAGATACAAAAGCATGCAAAATTTATGATCCTATTGCAAGAAAAGTCATAATCAGTCGCGATGTTCAATTTGTGAAAAATGAAGCATGGGATGGAAGCATAGAAAGGACATTTAGAATTGTTGATGTTATTGGGCATGATGATACAGAGGAGGAAGTGGTTCAAACACCAGTCATAAATCGGTTTGTAGTTCCTTCCATTCCTGGAACTACGACACAAATCCTAGCTCAAACTAGTCCAGTGAGATCTGGAGGTGCGTAGTCCACACCTAGAATGCAACAAACTCCAACAAGTAGTCCAAGTAGCTCTACATCTCCAGATCCAACATTAGAAAGTCTGTTACCAAGAAAGAAAAGAATTATGTGGGACATCTATAATGTTGACACAACAAATTCATTTTAGTATTTTCTCTATTTTCACAAATAGATGATCCATTAACTTTTGAAGAAGTTGTAAAGGATGATGTATGGGAAAAAGACATGGATGAAGAAATTAAATGCATAGAGAACAATCAGACATGGAAATTGGTTGATGTTACTAAATATAAGGATTTGATAAGTGTCAAGTGGATTTATAAAACAAAGAAAGATGCATATGGAAATGTGCAGAAGCATAAGGCAAGGTTATTTGCAAGAGGTTTTACGCAACAACTTGGAATAGACTTCAATGAAACATTTCCGCTAATTGCACGCATGGACAAAGTCAGAATTGTATGACCATTGTTGTGGAGAAAAAATGGCATGTTTATCAAATGGATGTAAAGTCAACATTTTTGAAAGGACATTTAGAAGAAGAAGTATATGTGGAATAGCCGCAAGGCTATAATATTTCAGGACAAGAAAACAAAGTATACAGATTGAAGAAGGCATTGTATGGATTATAGAAAGCTCACAGAACTTGGTACAATTGCATATATTCCTACCTCATTCAAAATTGATTTCAACGAAGTGAATGTGAGCCAATACTGTACATCAAATCGAATCAACAATAACGTGTTAATTTTTTTCTTATATGTAGATGATTTGATTTTTACAGGTGATTTTGGCATAGAAGAATTTAAGTCAGTCATGAAGGATGCGTTTGAAATGACTAATTTGGGGATTATGAGATATTTTATGGGTATTTAAGTTCATCAGTCCAAAGATGATATATTTATTTCACAATCTAAATATGCACATTAAATTTTGAAAAGATTCAACATGATAAATTCCAAAACAACCCCAACACCTGTCATAATAGGATTGAAGTTGAGCTAAGAAGATGAAGGGTCCACAGTGGATCCCACTATGTTTAAAATGATGGTAGGAAGTCTTATGTATTTAATAGAAACAAGGCCTAATATTATGTATGGAGTGAGCCTAATTTCAAGGTTCATGGAAATTCGAAAAGAATCTCATTGGAAGGAAGGTAAAAGGATTATGAGATATGTGAATGGAACAAAAGATTTTGGCATTAAGTATTCTACTTTAGAAAATTTCAGACTTATTGGATACACTGACAACGATTGTGGAGGCAACATAGATGACATGAAAAGTATCTTTGGGTACACATTTCATTTTGGAACAAGTATAGTGTCATGGGAATCAATGAAACATACCATTGAGACTCTTTCTTCAACAAAATTTGAGTACGTCGCAGCTACAAGCGTAGCTTGTCAAGCAGTTTGGATGAGAAGAGTTGAAGGTTTTACTGCAGGAACAACATGAACCAACTATAGTATTTTGTGACAACAACTCCACCATCATGTTATCCAAGAATCGTGTTTTTCACAAGAAAACCAAGCACATTGACACAAGGTATCATTTTATCAGAGAAATAGTGAATAACAAAACATTTTATTAGAGTTTTGCAGGTCTAAAGAACAAATTGTAGATATTTTCACAAAATCTTTGTCAAGGGATGCATTTTAAAAGCTGCAAAGTTATCTGGTAGTCAATGCACTAACAAATGTTTGACAGTACATGTAAATTCAAATTTTGATCTAAACTCTTTTGTGTGTTTTTTAATCCCACCTACTTATAATTAAGGGGGATAGTTGGAAATATTAATTATAAGTCGGGAGATTTACACTTACGCTGACTCTGTCTACCATGGGAAAGAAGAGACGTTATATAGCCAGAAACAACAAGCATGGGTGTTAGTAGGAGTGTTATTAACGAGATGATATTTTATCTTTCTAGAGCCTTGTAAATTAGATAGAGTCTGTTGGTCCTAAAGTTTGCACCTGACTGCTAAAGGGCAGAGCTAGGCCACCTCAAGTTTATAATGATTTTTTTTTTGATAAGTTGGTTTCGTTGGTCAGCTTAAGGATAGGTTTTCGAAGATGGTAATCTGGTTGGATAGGCCACACAGTATAAAAGTAGGTTCTCCTTTGCTAATGGTGTGGATATTAATGGAAAGTTGGGGATATGAAAATACAAACACAAGAAACAATAATAAGCAATGCAATGAATCACTTTCTATGTGAGAATAAAGAATTAAAACAATATCTTAAGACTTAGATAGATATCTAGATGCAAATCATTCAATAGGTTTCCAAATAGTAGATATTTTGATAAAAAAAGTTGTATAATAGGTTGAAAAATCAACAAAAATATGAACTAAGACAATGGTTGAAAGAATAAGGAAATGTACATTGCACACACCACAAAATTTTCATTCAAGACAATATTAAACACATAAATATTTGAGTAAGAGAAAACAACTGTCATCAACGCATTTTCACTAGGTAGATAACTTTACAGTTATCTAAGCTGGTCCAACCCTTTTGTTGCCTCTATTTTTCTCCAAAAATTGAACCCTCAAAACATACAAAAACTGCATATTTATCATAAATGCAAAGGCCCTCAACCAATGTGTAACTGAGGATTAACTCTACCATAGTTGTCGTTAAACAACTTATTAACTTCACTAAAAACTGGATGGAGTATCTTAATGTATACTTCGATCCTGACTTAAATAAAAAGGAGTGGTTCTCATCACAAAAAAAATACCACTGATTATGCCTTAATCTAAAAGAATCATGCAATTAAATAACTGAGAAATGCTACTGGCAATGATATAATATTGTTGCATGTGTTGGAGCGAATTGAGATCTGATAGAAATGACCAAGAGTGACATAATTGAGGTCTGTATTGATCATGGCATGCACACGCGTTGTTGGAGGCCATTGGAGACAACTAGAAGTGTGGCTATGTCTTTCCCCCACTTATCTTTTTGAGGACACAAGCAAGTCATGTTGCACTTTTCTGGAGTCTGGACGTGTAATTTCCCTATTCCTGGTTTGGCGCCCCCTTTTAAAACTTTCAAATATGCAATAAATGTGGGTGAGCCACTTCGGAATTTTGAAATTTTGGGACTCTAGCTATTCACAGTTCGGGAGCTTGAGCTTGTTCTTGATAGAAATATCCCGTAGTAATATTTACCGAAGCTGACGTGGAAAACATTAACATGTCCACATGCCAGAGAGTGACCATATGGAAGCCACGTGTCAGCTCTAGATGGTTGCCACATATCTTAATGGATGAGTGTCACGTGCTTCAACACTTCAGGCTTTAGGGACCTGCTGCTTCAGAGCTCTGGCACTTCGGTGCTTCGGAGGCTTTGACACTTTGGAATCTAGACACTTCAGAAGATTTGAACCAATGGCAAGTTCAGATGCCCAAACGTCGAAGTCACAGAGTCATTCATGTTAAATCCCACATGAGTTTGAGACTCTGAATGGGTGAGAGCCATTGATCTACATCGACTGTTGGATCTACACCATTGAATATTTGACTTGTGTGATTGGTTTAAATTCTAAGCCCGAAATGGACTCCTTTGATTTGCTTCCTTTTTCTATGGAAGCTTGTTGAGCTTACAAAGGATGTGTTGGACCTGGATGTCTCCTGCGCACATAAAAGACTTGGTGGACCTGTTGCATGCTCAATTAGTGGTAAATATGATGACAATTATTTCAAACTCAAACCAAAATATGTGTTTATCCTTCAAGAAAAACAAAAAAACTTTTCTCAAACAATTAGTCAAGCTAGACGATAAGGGAAACCAAGTGATTGAAAAAATGGGAAATTAACTTGACCAACCTTAAGAGGAAATATTTCTAGGAAGGTACGAAAGAGAGAGAGAGAAGGGGAAGGGGTGTAGAATTAGGTGTAAACATTGGCTCCTACCGGTGATAGCACTTCCCTGGGAGGTGCTAAGAACAATAGATCAGGTTCCTTACCTTTAATAACCTCGCTCCCACTAGTTGTAACTTACCTATATTTTTGTTTGTCGAGCATGTATCTCTGCCACTATTTTTCAACTATGCATCTATGAAATTCAAAAAATTAACTACACCCCAGTGCCTTTGTTTAGGCTATGGAGTCTTTATTCAATCTAAAACTTAAAGCTCCAACTACACCCCAGTGCCTTTGTTGGGCTAGGGAGTCTTTATTCACACACAACTAACTAATCAAATACAAAAAATAAAAGGAAAGCATCTATGGTACAAGAGGGACCTTCCCTCGTCCTTAAACAAAATAGTGTTTCAGGAAGCACCCATTTGTTGGGCCTCCGAACATCTTTGCATCATCTAGATTGTGCTTGATAAATGTGTTATTTTCCAGAACCTCAACCACCTTAAAAGGGAGAAACCATAGGTTATCGAAATTACTGTGCTTGGTTTTGTCATCCCTTCTGGCATCCCACCTCAAGACCAGGTCACCTTCTTGAAATATTTATTTCTTGGTTTTCTTGTCAAAGGCTGATTTGATCTTGCTCTGGTATGCTTCGATCTTCAGATCCAGTGCTTCTCACTTTTTTTAAACCTCTATAATCTTGAACATTGTCCTTTAGATGTCATTTGGCTCCTCAATCTCTTCCTGTAATAATTTTAGGACCGGTATGCCAAGATGGGTGGGAAAGAAAGCGTATACACCATAGACAAGATGAAATGGAGAGGTTCCCAATGAATTCTTGATATTGATTTTGTCAGCCCACAAAACATATTTGATTTTTGAGTCCCAGGATTTCTTTTTTTCGGCCAACAACTTCTTGACAATCCTGATGAGAGTTTTGTTGGATGACTCTACCAGACCATTCCCCTGAGGGTAATAGGTCATGGAATGTGTCAAGGAAATGTTATGACTTCCACAAAAGTTAATCATGACTTTGGACTTGAATGCTTGGGCATTGTCTATTATAAGCTAGTTGGGGTAGCTGAATCTCGCAAAAATATTGGTTTCCAGAAAATTCATGATCACTTTGTCAGTGGAATTCTTGGTGGGCACATCATCAACCCACTTGGTGAAATAATCATTGGTGGTGAGAATCCACTTGTGTTTCCCATTGGAGGATGGATTTATCTCACCTATGAAGTCTAACCCCCATTGTTGAAATTGATCACCGACAATGATAGGTTTTAGGGGTAGTGATAGAAACTTATGTTTCCTTGCAAATTTATGACATTCATTGCATGCCCTAACAGTAGTAAATACATCAAAAAAATGGGTGGGCCAGTAGTACCCTGCCCTTAGGATCTTGATATTTGTGGCCTTCCATTGCTGGTGTCCTCCACATACCGTTACACATCAAAATTACTCACTTCGATAGTGTCACAAGTGTCGCATTTTGGTCACAAGTGTCGCAAATGTCAGAAAAATCATACTGCCATAATTCCTATGTCGTGCTTATAACGACATCGGAAGGACACTTGAAACACCTCAAACATTTGATTTGGAAGAAGAGGAATGGGTTAACAGGGTTATGAACCTCTTGCCATTTGAAAGGACCACTAAAAAATGAGCTTCAGAGGAGATCGCTCCCCTATACCACTGTTAGGAGTGATAGTGCTCCCCTATACACTCTTAGGGAGCATTATAATTCTCTGTCTGCCCTTTTTGAGGAGCATTGATGCTGTTAGGAGTGTTGGCGCCCCCCTATGCATTGTTAGGGAGCGTTATAGCGCTCTGATGCCCCTTTTGGGGGAGCGCTACCTATTCTGGGAAAAAAATTGGTTTGTTGAGAAGAATGAGGAAAAGATCTCTTCAATATCCAAGGCACTTCAATATCTACCCCCATTTCATGTTTCTGCTGTCGTGCCTCAGTGTTCAAGGGAAGTATCCACCTCGAGAGTCATCCATCACAAATATCTTGTTTCAATACCCGTGTCAGTCCATGTTCATTTGATCTACCAATTATATCTCTGTGTCTTTTTTGTGTCGTTGATGGGGGATACATCAAGGCCCTCCTTCGACGAGTCTATTCCTGTCGACTTCAACACATTATCCAGGAACTAGATTTAGAAACCAATTAGTACTTTGGGACCTGCATGCCTCAATGGAAAGCCTTCTCACATCCGACAGTGGGTTTACATCATTGACCTCTGATCGGATGATTCCACGGATGTTCGACTTCATCTCATCCATTCACATTCGTTGGAATGTAATAGGGTACCTTGGGAATCATTGACATCAATGGTGATTTCCCTCGCGCTTGTTAACAGTTTACATCATTGACCGATAATCAAGTGGTTTCTACCATGTTCAACATTAGGACATCTATTCACATGGTTAGATTCGTACTACATCGGGATCGATAAGAAGACCCTCGGTTGAGTCATCACTCTTATATGTAATTTTCCTAGGTTGTGAAGGAGTTTCTCTTGAACAATGACACATATACTGTCACATAGATCCACTTTGTATTGTTCATGTCTATGTCTTGTCATCTCATAGATCCACTGTGTATTCTTCGTGGCTATGATCAGTTCAAGTCATAGTAGATCCACACTGTATCCTCGATGGATATACCTTTTATCAATACAATTATGGATCCGCGGTGTATTTTATGGTGGCCATATCTTGCAAGTCTTTATCACCCAAGCATAGGTATGCCTGTCTTGGGTTTGAAACATGTCATAATATTTGTTGGATGTTTGTGTGTAGCTTCTGTCAGGTTCTCTGCATCTATACCCTTGCTTGAAATTCTACAAAGCATTTCAGTTATCAGTTCTCGTCTTCTAACTTCATACTTTGGGGGGCAATCTGTTACACATCAAAATTACTCACTTCGATAGTGTCGCAAGTGTCGTCATTACAAGTGTCGCATTTTGGTCAAAAGTGTCGCAAATGTCAGAAAAAACATACTTCCATAATTCCTATGTCGTGCTTATAACGACATCGGAAGGGCACTTGAAACACCTCAAACATTTGATTTGGAAGAAGAGGAATGGGTTAACAGGGTTATGAATCTCTTGCCATTTGAAAGGACCACTAAAAATTGAGTTTCAGAGGAGAACGCTCCCCTATACCACTGTTAGGAGTGCTGGCGCTCCCCTATACACTCTTAGGGAGCGTTATAACACTCTGTCTACCCTTTTTTAGGAGCGTTGCTGCTGTTAGGAGTGTTGGAGCCCCTGTATGCATTGTTAGGGAGCGTTATAGCACTCTAATGCCCCTTTTAGGCAATCGCTACCTATTCTGGGCAAAAAATTGGTTTGTTGAGAAGAATGAGGAAAAGATCTCTTCAATCTCTGAAGGAAGTTGGATTCGAATCCTTGGTCAAGCCATGATCTTAGGGAAGATCCCTAACTAAAGGAGGAAAATCCTCAACTTACCCTAAAGATATCTCAAGTGGTTGAGCCTCTCTAAACCTATATAAGCAGGCCCTCTCATGGTGAAAAAAGGGGAATGATTGAAGGCATGAAACCTATGATCTCATAGTAAACAGATAGCGAAGTGGAGAAAAAGCATTGTGAAGCATCCAACCTATGATCTCATGAAGAAGGTGTCTTTCGAAACATCAACATTTAGTGTGTGGACTGTTTGAGCAAGGGTTTGGATGAGGAAGACTTGATGAAGCTGCTACACTCACATCTATGGCTGTAAGAATCCTTCATTATTGTTCTATTTAATATAATATGCTTGGCCTGTTTCTTTCAAATCTGTGTTTGATCTCACATGAATTTGTCTCTTATAGATAGATCTATTTTGAGCTAATCTTGGTAGAGTAGGAAGCGGTTGTATCTTTGTCTGTTTACAGGGCTTATCGAGGAGTTCAAGATTGGAGCTCAACTCGGACCATGTAGGGACAAACACCGATAAAAGGTACTTCTTTTCTCCTTCGTCCTCACACATTAGTTTATCTAGATCTAAAAGGAAGTCAGTGTCCATGATAAGCATCTTCTATCTTAAGAGTTAAGAGTCTATCTCTCAAGAGGAGATCTACCTATCCGCAGGGAGATTTTCCTTCAACACATACTCCTTTATATATTTCTATTATGAATTGTTTGGATTCATTTTCATCAAGGTGTTTTAACAAAATGCCAGGACGATCTCTCCAATGCAAGTTCTAGTTTGAAATGCAAAATTTGATAGCCTTCAATTTGAGAGACTTGGCCTTTGTCTTCTTCACATTTGGTGGACATTCAAGATGCTGCAGAAAACAAACGATGTTTCTATACCAAGGTGAAGAGGAGTAATTTTCAAATACCGACATGCTTTCTTTTCCAGGCTGTATGATGGGTGCATCTGATTGGGTGAATATTTGTTGTAATTCTATCACCTTACAGTTTGATTCTGATAACAAATTGGCAAGTCTTTGTCCCTTGATCATCTTGGTGGTTTTTATGTGCAGGTCATACTCCAATAGTTTGATAATCCACTTCCCTCTTTTCCCCTCACTATCTGGCAGGACCAAAATCTCTTTGACATTGCTACTAGGAACAAAGGTTGTTATGCTATACTGTAACACATATACCCTGAAGGCCTTGAGTGCTTTGACCAGCGCATAAGCCTACTTTTATAATATATCATACTTCATCTCAGCATCTGAGAGAGATTTGCTAAAAAAGGCTATTTTTTGTTCATGCCCTTGTCCATTTTTCTCCAGTAGTACAACAACAATGGTCTCCTCGGAAGTGAAAGAGAAGATGAAGAAATATTTGGCATAGTCAGGGCTAGCTAATACAGGGGCTTCAACTAAAGCCTGCTTGATCCTTTGGAATGTTGAATTTGCCTCTAGTGATCGTTTTATCACATCATATTTCTTCAACATGTTAGTGATAGGCTTCAGGATTTCGGTGAAATTTGACACAAAGCACCTTAGGAAGTTTATCTTGCCAATGAAATAATGGATAGACTTTTTATTTCTGGGAATTTCAATCTCTTGAATGGCATAAAATCACTCTAGATCAATTTTTATACCTCTTGCTAATATGATGTGGCCTAGGAGCTTCCCTTATGGCATGGAAAAGTGGGACTTCCTAGGATTCAAAGATATTTTGTATCTCCTACATTTCCGGAAAACCTACTCCAAATGCTGCAAATGTTCATCATCAGACTTGGAGAAAATGGTGATGCCATCCAAATATATAACCATAAATTTGTCCTTTTCCCCCACGAAAGTTATATCCATGGCCCTCTGAAAGGTGGCCCATGTGTTCATCATCCCAAAAGGCATCTTCTCGTACATGAATGTTCCCCATGGGGTGGTAAATGTTGTTTTTTATTTGTCCTCTTCACACACTACTATTTGGTTATAACTTGAGTATCTATCCAACAAGGAAATCATGTGGGAACCTACCACCCTCTGTAAAATATGATCCATTTTGGGGAGGGGGTAATTGTCCTTTAGAGAACACTTGTTGAGATTTAGGAAATCAACACACAAGCGTATCTCTCCGTTTTTCTTCCTCACAGGTACCAAGTTGGACACCCAGTTTGAGTCCTCAATGGTACAATAATCTTTGCATCCAACATGTGTTTCAGTTCTTTCTCGATTATGGACATCAACATGGGATTAAATTGTCGAATCTTCTATCTGAATGGATTGGATCCAACCTTAAGTGGTATCTCGTGCTCGATGTTGTCAATCTCAAATGTCTTTAAATCCTCATATGACTATGCAAAAGTATCAGCAAACTGAGGTGCATATCTGGCAAGAATTATGGCATTCATCCTGTCAGCAGCCATTGATTCGGAAATAGGAATCTGAAGATTTATGGGATCTATAGGGGTGGATTCTAGAATAGATGATGAAGTAGAGTTAGGAGTTGAATATGTCTAAGGTTCCTTGGAATTGTGATTCTCAGGGATAGCAAATTCTAGATTATTGCGATGATGAAGAGAAGTAGACTCTTTGGGCACAGTTTTACCCTTGAGGGGGGAGGTATATCTCTGAGCTATGATGGATTTTCTTAGTTTCCTTTTTGGCTGATAGACTATTGTGTCCTTCTCAGGGTTAGGGTGAGCCTTGGTGGCTTTGATGTGTTCATATTTGGATCTTTTGAGTCCTTTTCTGGGCGCCAATATTTGTTTCATAAATTCTACTCAGTGGAGTCGTCAGGTGAAAGATGGAAGTCTATCTGTGTCTGATCTTTGTTCACCATCACAGGTCAAAGATATTCAATGTCATTTCCCCAAGGAAATATATTTTATTACTTCATTCCCCGACAATGGCACCAAAAGATGTTGGTCTTAAAGTCTGCACCTGACTGTTAAAGGGTAGAGCTAGGCCACCTCAAGTTTATAATTATTGGTTTTTTGATAAGTTGGTTTCATTGGTCAACTTAAGTATAGGTTTTTGAAGATGGTAATCTGGTTAGATATGCCACACAGTATACAAGTAGGTTCTCCTTTGCTAATGGTATGGATATTAATAGACATTTGGGGATATGAAAAGACATGCACATGAAAGAACAACAAGCAATGACTAAATCACTTGCTATGTGAGAATAAAGACTTAAAATAATATCTTAAGACCTAGACAGATATCTAGATGAAAGTCATTCAACAAGTTTCTAAATAGTAGATCTTTCACTAAACAATAGTTGTATAACAGGTTGCAGAATCAACAAAAAGATGAACTAAGACAATGGATGAAAGAATAAGGAAATGTACATTGCACACATCACAGAATTTGCATTCAAGACAAGATTAAACACATAAATATTCGAGTAAGAGAAAACCAATGTCATCAACATATATTCACTAGGTAGAGAAATTTACAATTATTTGAGTTGGTCCATCCCTTCTGTTTCCTCTATTTTTCTCCAAAAACTGAACCCTCAAAACATACCAAAACTGCATATTTATCAGAAATGTAGATGCCCTCGACCGGTGTGGAACTGGGGATTAAATCTACCATATATGTCATTAAAAAAATTATTCACTTCACTAAACACTGGTTGGAGTATCTTAATGTATACTTCGAGCCTGACTTAAATAAAAAGGAGTGGTTCTCATCACACAAAAAAGACCACTGATTATGCCTTAATATAAAAGAATCTTGCAAATAAATAACTGAGAACTGCTACTGGCAATGATATAATATTGATGCATGTGTTGGAGTGAACTGAGATCTGACATAAATGACCAAGAGTGACAGAATTGAGTTCTGTATCGATCATGGCATGAACTCACATTGTTGGAGGCCATTGGAGACAACTAGAAGTGTGGTCGTGTCTTTCCCCCACGTATCTTTTTTGAGGACAGAAGCAAGTCATGTTGCACTTTTATGAAGTATAGACATGTAGTTTCCCTATTCCTGGTTTGGTGCCCCCTTTTAAACCTTTCAAATATGCAATAAATGTGGGTGATCCACTTCAGAATTTTGACATTTCGGGACTCCGCCTCTTCAGGGTTCGGGAGCTTGTGCATGTTCTTGATAGAAATCTCTCGAAGTAAGATTTACCGAAGCTGATGTGGCAAACAATGATGTGTCCACATGCTAAAGAGTGACATGTGTCAGGGCTAGATGGAAGCCATGTGTCAACGCCAGATGAATTCCACATGTCTTGATGGATGAGTGTCACGTGCTTCGACACTTCAGGTTTCAGGGATCTACTACTTCGAACCTCTGACACTTCGATGCTTTGAAGGATTTGGTACTTTGGCATCTCGACACTTCAAAAGATTTGAACCAATGGAAAGTTCAGACGCCCGAATGTTGAAGTCATAGAGTCATTCCTATTAAAACTTGTGTGAGTTTGAGTTTGAGTCATTCATATATGTTGGATCAATGCCACCTATAGCTTTCAACAACACCCTTTGTTGTGCAAGATAAGATTGAAGGACTTCCAGGGCAGACATCGCTGAGGGTGCTTGGGCCAGATCTTCGACAATGCTATAGTTTTGGGCTTCCCGAGCATGAGGATTGAATGACGACTTCTTAACGACACCTTTCGGAGGTCGTAAAACTGTATCAAGACTCGTTCGTTCGAGATGAAGAGGACCGTTCATAGGTGGATTGGGTGGAGAAGGCTGTACCAAATCGGGAGGTAAGTCGTCAACCTTCTCCTTAGAAGGAGTATAGTCTTTAGCTCTAGTGGTAAGTGCAACATTGTTTTTCGTGGAATCACCGGTGTACATCAAAACATAAGATGATGTAGAAATAGAGGGTTGGTCGTGGATGACCAATGAAGCCTGTTGTTGAGACGGGAAGGGTTGAGACAAGACCGCCGGCGTAGAGGAATTTGGTGTTCCTTGAAGGAACTTGTTAACCTTGGCACGTCTCGGACAATCCTTCATGTAGTGATCATCACCACAGATAAGGAAAGGGTAGCGTGGTTTGTTCTTATCCCGGTCATCAACAGGAGGAGATTTGGTTTGCTCATTCGGATTATTGTTTTTACCCTCCTTATTCTTGCCTCTCCCTTTTCTAGACTTATTCTTACCGACCGACGTAGATTGAACAACGTTCACTTCAGAGGTTTTACTGGCGGGAGGAGCAGGAGACGGAGCACTTTGCACACTAGAAGAATTGGATTTCGGGGTTGTAGTTGAAATGAAATGTGAGTGGCTATGAGTGGAACCAATCACACCATCAGCCGCATGCGAGGCAACCGGAGTAGTAGAAGTAGTAGAAGTACCAGGACGAGGTAAATCAGGTAATAAATCATACAATGTTCCCGTTTGCGAATAAACGAGATCAAGATACTGAGCACGACTAATAGCCTGATCTTCGGTGACAACACCGCCCATAGCAATGTCTTTACCAATTTTGTTTACAAAAGACTTGGTAAACCATTCGGCCAGTAATTGATCAGGAAGCTCAAGTTTAATGAGACGTCGCCTCCATCGCCACTCATGAATATGATCAGATATATGAGTGCTCGAGCTTTGTTTGAAGGAGGTTAAAATCTCAGTTCTGGTATCGTAACGAATCGATAACTGGTAGTGTGTGAGAAAGGCCATTGCAAGGGTGTTAAAATCGGAAAAGAAACCTTGTGGTAATTCAGTGTACCACTTCGCAGCAGCACCTGTAAGAGTTCGTTGAAAAAGACGCAGTCTAATGGAGTCGTCCATCAACGAGTTGGACGAACACCACAAGTGGAAAGTCATGACAT
>ML777568.1:740155-754450 GCA_009831015.1 Picea engelmannii | reverse complement strand
TCTATACATATGATCAAGGAATTATGTAATAAAGTGACATCATCTTTATGGGAAAGGGACATATTGTTGTATTGAATTAATTGAAAGTGAAACTTACAACCTGAGCCTTGATGTCATAGGTCTCCTTTCGATGGCTTCTAGATTTGACACACACACTTGCTCATGCATGAAGAAAATCAACTACTTGTGATGACCTCGCTGTTGTCTCTAGCTGTTGTAGCATCAGTCCTCCATACAGTCTTGCACTAATTCTCTAATCAATCTCTTTCTAACTTGTTGCTTGCTTAACTTCACCCTCTCCATGAGCAATCTCCTCAATATATAGGAGAAGATAGTTTAGTTACTTGGATAGGGAATGATCCCAAGATATCTGGAATTCCAGTACTTGAATAACCACTCGAAAGCCAACTCACCCTTCTAGAAGATTCCCTTCTAGAAGGTTCGAGATTCTTATCTTTTTCCCCTTTAAGAGAATGTTCACACCCTAATCATGAGAACAGTGCGAGAAATTCGCACCCCAGCTTAAGGTAGCCTACGAGAATCAGGCATTCTCGCAGGAGAATATATAAGTAACCTGCGAACATGTTTCAAAGTGTGAGTTCTGGAAGAAGACCATTGTAACTTTTCTCAGGAAAGTGTTCTTGGTAAAGAGCTTGAAGCCATCGAAAGGAGACCTATGACATCAAGGCTCAGGTTGTAAGTTTCACTTTCAATTAATTCAATACAACAATATGTCCCTTTCCCATAAAGATGATGTCACTTTATTACATAATTCCTTAATCATATGTATAGACTAGTCATTGAATATATTAATCTGCCTTTACTTCGATTGGTTCGTTTTGTTGTGATCTGGACGGGACGAGAGCATTGAAGCAAATCTTGGAACAACATAGATCTAAGGAAAGCGTTCATAAGGTATGTCCATAACCCTTACCTCTTAGTTCATTCGATGGGCTAGATCTAGGGAAAGTGTATTATTCTGTCCTGTTTTGTTCTAGATCCGGGTGGATCTAGGGAGATCGGTTTGTCTCCGCACTCACGGATTTATCCTATAACAATTGATCTACGTTGACTCTTGGATATACACCATTGAAGATTTGACTTGTCTGTTTGTCTTAAATTCTAAGCCCAAAATGGAATTCTTTGATTTTCTTCCTTTTTCTACGGAAGCTTACTGAGATTACTGTTAGGTGATTTATATGTACTAAAAAATACACTAAACTACCCTCAATTAAAATGTCAGCCCGGGGTAATTAAACTTAGAGTTGTAGAAAAATATATGCCAAAGGTAAAAGGCTGGTAGGAGTATAATATAATTAATGAAATCATCTATCTACGACTAATCTATTCAAGCAAACATATCTAATGAGAAAACCCTACTAAGCAACTTGAAACTAGGTAACCTAAGTACTTTTGGGCCAAGGACTGATGGATAGTTCCTAAGAAAGCAAGTAAAAATCCTATTCAAAGCAAACTAGTTCATGACAATAAGCAAAGGTAAACTACTAATCATACTAAGAAAATGATGAAAGCAAACTACTTTTAACTTTCCAACCTACATTCAATGAGCAACTACCCTATGAAAGCAATTAAATAAGCTAGTAAGGAAAAACACCTATCTAACCTATTAAAGCAAATATACAAGTAAGCAAAGACACCTAACTAACCTACTAAAGAAAAAGACAACTATCTATCCTACTAAAGCAAAGGGACAAGTAAGCAAAGACTTCTCATTGAACAACTAGCTAGCCTAAGAGGCAAGTGGACTAAATGCTTGATGCAAAACTATTTCTAATGCATGAGATGAAATCCATTTTATTGAAAGCAATGAGTACTACCAACTAAATGCCTAATTTACAATAAATAAAAACAACTCTTAAATCTATGGAAGCAAAAGACTAACTACCCGATAACAACAATAAAAGTATATTCTAACCTATGAAAGCAAGAAACTATCTTTTATGATCTGCAAAAGCAAGAAACTATCTTTAATCTATGAAACACTCAAATGTAATGCTGGTGGTTGTGTGAATGCCTTCGTTGGTGATGGATGATATCTCAATGACACTTGACAACAAAGGACAATTCCAACGGTACAAACTCAACACTAATCTCAATGGAAAAATGAAAGGTATGTATTAAACAATCCAACAAAAATTTAGCCATGACAAAAGTAATGTTAAATACCCTGCATATTCATGTATAAACCATTAACTTCATAATGAGATCATCATTATCTAACCAAGGAATTTAATTGCATTTTAATCTATGAAAGGAAATTGCATAAAGGAAAACTATGCTATGTCTATTCTAATCATTCAAGCTATGATGAATTAAAAACATAAATTAAACTATGATATCAAGAAGTAAATTGACAATTACATTAAACAATAACGAAGAAAATGAAATCTATCTAAAATTGAAGTAAGAAAACTATAACTAAGAATGGGAATTAAATATATCCATCCATCAACATCCCTGTCAAAGAAACCCAAGTTAAAACTCTGTTCTATCTAATTAAAAATCTGTTTTAAACTAGACGATAAAACCATAAAAGAAAGTATGATCTAATGTCTAACTGCACACGGGGTTAGTGTAGAAACTTGCAAGTTTGTTCCTAATCTATAAAACTAATTCATGCTAACACATATCATCATCTTACCTGCAAAATAAAATCAAGACAATTAAGCTACAACAAATTAATCAATTAGATAAAAAAACACACATGTACAGGAAATAAGAAAGAGTAGTTAAATTAAGAAATTGCATAAACAACATAAATACAATCACCAGACTGTTGGTGGGCCCCCAACAAGTCGTGACTACCTTTTATAAGCACACCACGAACTTCAACAGGCCGAATTCACCATGAAAACATGAAAACGCAGTTCTCGCACAATTTTGGCAATGTGAAATGTCAAAAAAGAGTAAAAACGAGTTTCTAACAATTCTAATTCTTATGCTACTTGGTTAACAATCTAATGATCATCCTATCAGAATTTATAAGCTTACAACCCAGGTGGTTGACTACAGGAGGGTTGAACCACCTCAAAATTCGACAAATTACAATAAATGCGACCATAACTTACAAAATGGAGGAAGCCAATAATTGCCCTTTTTGGACAACTAAAATCGAGTTGTCTTGAGCTTAGTAGTTGGAGGGGGCAATGATGAACAAAAACCATGTGCCTGATTTTTCCATCACTGTCCGCCAATACCATAACCACCAACTCACCTTGCATTTTTGTGCAATACTAGGTGCCGGAACGAGTGTCGGATTGGGTACCGGAACGAGTGTCGGATCAAGTGAAGGAACTGGAAACATGGTGTGTTTTTCTCTATAACAACACAAAAACATGAATTAACTCTTGGAAACCATAAAACATGATGAATTAAACTTGATTTAATCATAAAACATGAATTACACGTACCTCATGCCGATTATACCATTTTATCATAAAATTCTTCAAAAAGCTCCTTCAAAATGTGCAAAACATATATGTACATGCGGAAAAAATGTATAATAACCTTCATAAAAATGATCATATCTCGGGCCTAACATTTCCCCCACACCTATGACTTTGCAGGTCCCACTGTAAACAAAAATAAGTTACCCCTCGGAACTAGGCTTGCCGAGGAGGATCGACTTTGGAAGCTTCTCCTTTTTGCTATGTGGACTTAGCCTTGTGCCTCTTGTGTTGCTTCAATTGTGCTCTAAGGCTGCAGTTAGATTTAGTTATTTCATCAACCAACCACTGAAGGGAGTTGACCTTTTCCTGAAGCACTACATTATCATGATGAAGGTGTGTATCTATTGTCTTCCTCTCTTCCAACTGTTGGAGAAGCTTATGGTTTTCTTTTTGTATCTTCGCTATGGTTGGGACAAAATCGGTGATCTCTGAAGAAGGCTTAGATGCTTTGAGGGATGTGGACAATTTATCATTTTTAGGATCAAGAGTAGGCATGGGTGAAGTAGGAGTGATGGGAGATCAGAAAGGTGAAGTAGGTTCTGATTTTGTTTTCCTTAGTGGCTCTAATCCATCCACAGAGACTTCTCTAGGTTTCTTATGAGGGCTCTCAAGGTCAGAGGACACTTTGATAGGATCCGAAGCAAGTTGAGGCTTTTCATAAGGCTTGGTTCTTATGTTTCGGGTACTCTTCCGAAATGGTCCCTTACCAAATCAGTTGGTTCCCCTCTTGTTTGTGGGAATGATGGGAAAGTATTACCACATTACTTGTTGGATCTTCTTAGGTGTAGGATCAAGAGAAAATGAAGGCATTGGGGGGTCAACAATAGGCTTCTTTTGGTCTTTGTTCTTGGTCTTTTTCCCCAATGAAGGAGTAGGAATGTCAACAAGCTTTTGGTATTGTTCCGACAAAGAGAGGGTTTTTGCAATGGAGTTTGGAGTTCTTGGAGAGTGAGGCTTGGATGGAGAGATAGTTTTTAGGCTAAGTGGCTTTGTGTCGGTCTTAACTGTCAAGTGGGGGTTTGAAAATTGGTAGATAAAGGCATCCCAACTTTTCCCCTGCTTCTCTAGTTCGGTAAGAATGAGGAGTTTGATCAAACCGTGGTGGAAGAGACTATTGTGGGGGTTAGTCACATTTTTCCTCACTTGAGAGGACATCTTCTCCAAGCTTTTGAGAAAATAAAAGGGAAAGTTCAAGGGTTTATTGAACAGAAAATGAGCTAGCAATCTAAAATGACAACCTTTGAAGGTGGAGTATCTACCTTCACATGTAATTAACCTTGTGATGACGATGAGGAGATTGACCAATTTTGGCTTTATCCACTCCTTAACATACCCTTTCTCTCTTGAAATTCTCTCAAATTCGGGCTTAAAAACCCTTTTGTAACTTGAGCGCGACAATTGATGATTCTTGAACCATCTATCTCCCATTCTTGGGAGTTTTGTTGTAGTAGCAATTGACTCTTCTATGACTGCAAAGTTGAGATACCCTACATGTTCTATCTTGCCATCAAAACCAACTGCAAATTGCATAGAAAGACCATCATCATGGCCTTGAAAACTAGACATAAATGGCCCCTAGCCAGCATGCAAGAACACTTCCCTGCACTATGTGAAGTCTGGAATGGAAAACAAGTCTGCATAGGAGGAGGGTTCGTATCTCCTGGGCATTGTGACAGAGTTTGAATTCACCAAGAAAGGGAGAAATCGAGCCAAGCAATGACACAGATTGGGCATAGTCTGAGTGCAATTGGAACAGAGGGAAAATTTTACCAAGCAAGGGTGCAAATAGGCCAAGAGATGGCACAGGTTTAGCACAGTCTGAGTGTGATCAGAACAGAAGGCGAATTTGGTAGAGGTTGGGTGTGATTACTTAACGCAGGGTAGAGAAAATGGCAAGGTCAAATGAAATAATAGAGTTCCCAGCCTGATTTTGGATGCACTTAAGGTGGAGTGAGTTACACACATGTGTGCGCGTGCTGCCATGTGTGAAGAATTCAAATTCAAAGGCTCAATTTTTGGCAATGGACTGGTGCATAATTAGATCAATGTCTAAGTCTTTTGAACTGGACATTTGATCATAACCATATGAGGAATCTTTTAATCAATGCATGCAACCAATGTAATAGAATATAATTGAATTCTGGTTACCTGGAATCTAGGACAGTTACTGGTATGCAATTCAATGGCACTTCAAAAGGCACTTCAAATGACATCTCATCTGACACCTCATATGGTACTTCATCCGATACCCCTGTGTTAAGTTCATTTTCACCTCTTATAATGGATAGCCTACAATTTTGAAGTGTTTTTGACAACCATAGTGGTTAATGAGCAGAGGCAGAGTTCTCCATGTTGACTCATTCTTCTTGCATATGACATATAATGTCAAAACCTATAATGAACGGGTTATAGCAAGCATAAAACATGTATTGTCAAACCTACGGTATGCATCTTGTAATGGAAGATAACTAATAAAGAGTGGTATGTTAAGCATGAGTTCAGTACTGTATAGCACACAGAAGTTAAGAATTTAAAAATAACATGACTATCAATGTAATAACTTGTATCATGGTAATAATACAAAAATTCTTGCAAAGACTTTTTTCTCTAGGCAATGATTATTTTTTAGCTCATGAACCCCTCCCCCACACCTGAGTATTGTGACACCTCACAATCAAAAGTATAGGAAACTAGTCAGTATCCCCCAATAGCTGAATATTTACAGTATGTCAAGTGTAAAGATGAAATTTCACAGATTGGTCTAACGAGACAGTTAGGAGATGGCCCCACCTATAGGATAAGAGATCCTATATATAGATAAGAAGAGGTAGGAAAGATAGTTTCAAGATATTCTTAAATTTATTTCCCAATGGAAAGTGTATGGAGTTCATTAACCTTAGCGTAACCACACATACTTCATGTCAGCTTTGTCTGCAAGTAATGTTGTACATCAAGACAAGTTTACATTCATTATTTACTTTTGTCAGATTACCATCCTCGCTAGGTAGAATGCCCTGCTTCCAACAAGCCTGTTCAATACTCTGGTGGGTTTACCTAGTCATACCACAGATCAGTATCCGCTTCCAGCAGACCTGTTCAGTATCCCGAAGGGTTAGCCTCTTAAACCCTCAGAGACTGGTCCTCCATATTTTAAGATTTTAATATAAGATTGCTTATGCAAGAAGATGGGGGGACAGCTCTGAAAACAACTTTTCTTTCTTTTTTTATTTTCAATTGGGATGGTATTTATGTTAGAGGATGACTTTCTGCTATATTATTAGTGATTTTCTTGATGTAAGGGGTACTTCAACAGATGTGGCCTATCTAAAGATATGATATAATCAAGCTATTTAGTGTGTAGTGGATGGTACCATCAAGAAAGAACATAAAGGTATCTCTAGGCTCAACTCACTTTCTTCTTTTGTAATTATTATGATGTTTCCATGACTAACTACTAATGAGACCTCCCTATTACTCTTTGATAAAGACACTTGACTTACCTACTCAGGTTTCTTGGAAAAATTGTATGAGAGACCACTAGGCTAGATAGTTATGGTATCACTTCCTTATACAGTGGTGAAGAGTTTCAAGACCAACTGCTTTAGAATGCCTTAAAAATGATACTTTTTCAAAAACATGGCTAATTACAGTAAGTCACTATTGATTTGATGCTTTAGCAGACACAAAATTCAAGTATAACAATGTTGTGAAGAAAGATCTTGAAACTGTGTACTCTTGGGGAAATAAATACTTACATAAACCTCCTAGAATTGCCTTATTAACAAAAACTATTTTCATATATACAGTAGGAAATCTTTAAAAAACTTTTCAAGAACAAGGGGGGGCTTCCCCATCTACTAAGGCCAATGCCTTGTCAGCTGACATGACCTATAGAAAATCCTCTCTGGAAATGGGCTTATGATAAAATTTAAGTCGGTGTCCATTTACCACAAAGGAGACTTGTCCAGCGTCAATTGTTTTAATTTTTACAACTCCATTGTCATATACATTGTCTACCTCATAAGGGCCCAACCAACGGGTGTTAAGTTTTCCTTTGAAGGTTTTGAACCGAGAATCAAACAACAGGGCCTAATCACCAGGCTGGAAGTGTTTCTTTTCAATAAACTTGTCATGCCACTTTCTCCTCTGGTTTTGGACCAATATTGTCCGTTGGATGGCATCTTGCCTGATTTTAGCCAACTCATTCAACTGTAGGGCTCATTTCTTATGAGCCTCATCCAGGTTCAATCCTAATTCTGCAGCAATACGGAAGGTCCTTACTTGGAATTCTATTAGTAAAAGTACTTGTTTCCCGTACACTAGCTCATAAGGGGTATGCCCAATGGTATTTCTCCAGGTAGTTCGGTATGCCCACAAAGCCTCTAGGAGCCTATCAGCCCAATATCAATGATGTAAATAAAAAGTCTTGGTCGAGATGGGTTCCAGAACTTTGTTTGTGGATTCTACCTGACCATTGTCTTATGGGTGGTATGGAGAATATTTACAATGTTTAATCCTATATTTCTCTATTAGTTCTTTCATCAGCTTGGAAGTGAATTGAGTGCCTTGGTCGGTGACAATTTCATGAGGGACACTGAAGCAGCTAAATATGTCTTCATAAATGAATTCGAAAATAGACTTCTCTGTGGCCCTAAATAGGGCTTTTCCCTCTACCCATTTGATGACATAGTCCGTACAAACCAAGATATAGTTCTTCCTACGGGACATGAGTGAAATTGGTCCTACAAAGTTGAGGGCCCATTTTTCGAAGGGTTCTATCATAACTTGGGCCTATAAAGGCATTACATCAGCTGACGTAGGTCTACCTATCCTTTGGAAACTATCACAACTTCTCACATACTTGGCAACATCTTTGAAAATTCTAGGCCAATAGTAACTTGAATGTAACACCTTATATGTTGTACGTTTGTCAGAGAAATGGCCACCACATGGTCCATCATGACAACTTCGTAGTATTTAAGGTACCTTGTCCTCTCGGGCACATCTATGAATAATCAAATCAGGACCTATGCGAAAAAGATCATGACCAACCCAAGAGTAATTAGCAGTCTGTGTAATAATTTTCCTCTTTTCATGAGGTGACAAATGAGATGGTAATCTCCTAGTCGCCAGATAATTTTCCATATCCGCAAACCATGGGGTATTGACAAAGAGGGCAAAAAGATGCTTATCTAGGAAACTATCATCTATAGGGGTATCATCATCCTCATTCTTTATGCAGGAAAGATATTCATCTACTACATTATCCTTTTCAAGTCAATCAAGAACAATGATATTAAAGTCTTGCAATAACAAGAGCCACCTACTTACTCGACCATTAGTTATAGGTTTGTTCATGAGAAAACTAATGGCGGAATGATCGATCTATACAAATACTTCATAACCTGTAATGTAATGACGAAACTTGTAAATAGCATGAACAACTTCCAAGAACTCTTTCTCGGTGACTGTGTAGTTCAACTCGGCAGGGGACAAATTCTTGCTTACAAAATAAATGGCATAGGACTGTTGGTCCTCTTTCTTCCCTAATACCCCTCCTATTGTTGTGTCGGAGGCATCAGTGGATATATGAAATGGGAGAGTCCAATTGGGCCCTCTAATAACTGGTGCCACAGACTGCTTGGCTTTCAGGGTTTCAAAAGAAGTTTGACAACTCAGTCCAAACAAAATCAACATCTTTTATCAATAATCCAAACATAGGTGCAACAATCTTTGTAAAATTTTCAATAAACCGTCGGTAATATCTGACATGTCAAAGAAATCTTCTTTCCTCTTTCTGGGTCTTTGGGGGTGGAAGTCTGACAAGGACCTCAATCTTTGCAAGATCGACTTTTATCCCTTCAGATGAAACATGATGTCCTAGAACCACTCCAGTTAACAATATTTTGCAACTTTCATGGCTTAGAGATAGGTTCATTTCTTGGCATCTGATGAGGACTTTTTCTAAGTTGTCTAAGGATTCCTGGTAAGTGTTTCTATAGAATGTGAAGTCATCCATGTATACCTCCACACAATCATGAATAAGATCGACAAACATCCCTAGTACTGCTCGTTGAAAAGTGGCAGGGACATTACACAATCCAAATGATAAGACCCTATAGGCATAGGTTCCCCAAGGACAAGTAAAGGTAGTATTGTCCTGGTCCTCGGGTGATATAAGGATATGATTCTACCTGTTGTACCCATCTAGAAAGAAAAAGTACTTCTTTCTAGACAAGGTATCTAGAACTTGGTCAATGAAAGGAAGAGGAAAGTAGTCTTTTAGAGAGGCCTTGTTGAGTTCCCAGAAATCAACACAAATTCTCCATTTCCCGGTCACTTTCTTTGGGACCACTACAAGTGGGGATACCCACTTACTGTCAGAGATGGGATAGATAAATCCGACATTTAACAACTTTTGGATTTCCTCCTTGACTATGTCTTTGAGTGATGGGTTCATCCTTCTCTAGGGTTGCCTAACAGGTGTTACTTCCCCATAGGTGTATATGTGATGGATGCATGTGTTAGGGTGTATACCCTTCATGTCATTGTATTCCCAGGAAAATGCTCCTGATTGTTCTTTAAGGATATCTACTAATTGTTTCTGTTGGTCTGTATCTAGCCCATAGTTTATATGTAAAAAATTCCCTGGACTAATCTTGTAGGGCATATTATAAGACATGGTAGACTCATCTATCTCAAAAATAAAATATTTCGAAGACAAAATGGATGGATCCAATTGTTCTTTAAATTGTTCCCCAAACATGTACTCAAATTAGGGAAAAGATTGTGGAAAATCCACACATGTGATAGCATAAATGAACTGGTTTAGCACATTTTCTATTGTGTTCTCCTGAAGTGCCCATGCATGGTCACTTGGCAATACGAGTTCTTCCCAGTCCTCATTCTCATATGGACATTCAAGCCACCATATATTCTCCATAATAGGTTGAGCTGGAGGGTAAATGGTGAGCTTCTGGATAGAGAGACCATTTGAGATGGCCATTTCTCCTTCTCTAGAGCCAATAAATGCATTAGTTGTGGCTAGACGAGGTCTTCCCAAAATAACGGGATGGCCTCTCACAGGATCCTTTGAATGGATGACAAGAAAATCTATTGGGTACTCCCATGAGGCTAAAGTAACCATGAAATCATCTAAAATCCCTTCAGGTATAACCCTAGTCTTATCTGCTAATTCCAAAATGGTTGGGGTAGGCCGAAGAAGAGGTTGTAACTTTAATTGTTCCAAGGTAGTAGCAGTCATAACATTGATGGCTACCCCTAGGTCTATGAGAGTGTTTCCGATGGATACCTCCTTAATGGTTATGGTCACTACAGGGTTTCCTGGATTCCCATACTTTGTTAGCTTTGGCTGCTCTGATATGTACTCAGAGAGTCCTCCTACCAAATGTACTATAGGGGGGTCCTTTTGCTTCCTACCTAGCTTCTGAATACACAATTCTTTGACTACCTTACTATAGATTGGAATGTCTTTAATGGCTTGAAGAAGAGGAATATTGACACAAATATTTTTCAATTCATTCAAAATGTCAAATTTCAGTCAGGTGGTAGGTTTCTCGATTACTAATCGGTCTGGATAAGGAGGAACCTTCATAATTTGTGAAGTTTCATTTTGGGGAAGCTTGGGTTCTTGACTCTTCGAGATAATAACATCTTCCCACATAGTGTCATTTGTGGGTTGTTGGGTGGTTTCTTCTTCTTCTTCTTCTTCCTGGATGACTACTGAAGGTCTCTGCCTATCTAGAAATTTTCCCGATCTTAGTTGAATTTCTTGTAATGTAACAAGAGTAATGACATATGTCGGGAAGGCCTGCATCTCAACATTGTTAAGAGGTTGAGGGGGCTTATTATTGGGGTTCGGAATTGGCTATGCCGGTAATAGTGTCGGTCTCGGGGAGCTTGTGTTTTGATATTGTAGGGGTTTTTGTTGTGGGATAGGAGGTAAAGGTGGTGGAACGAATCCTAGAAGAAGTTGTGGAGTGTTTGATGGGAACTGAGGATAAGGATGGTTGGACATAGGAATAGGTGGAGCTTGAGGGGTTCCTAGATTGTGTCCTCCTCTCTATCCTTGTAGCCAAGGATGTTTTTACTAAGTAGACCAGTTTTTCCAACCTGGTGGGTTCCACTGTTGTTGTTGTTGATAATAGGGTGGAACTTGGGATTGTAGATCTAGGTATGTGGGATGATTCCTAGGCTGTCGTGGCCTCCTAGGTGCATAAGAAGACTCCCTAGGATCTCCACTCCTATAGATGTCTAATAAACCGAGAAAGGATGGAAATTTCTCAGTTGAATGGTCTTCTGTACAAAAGCCAAAAACTGAAAGGTTATCTAATGGGCATTCCCTTGAGGAATGCTTCCTTCTGCATCTTTGCAATATATGCTCATTGTTGCATTCTCCTCCTCCTGTTTCTTTTTGAGTTTAAGGGTGTCCAACTAGGAACCTATTGTGCTTAGGATGTCTGTCTTGAAGTTTTCTAGAAGGTTCCCTATCTCTGCTCTTGTAATACCACCTGAACTAACTGGTTTTAAGCTTCTATTGTAAGGGTCTCGAACATTCTTTCCTATTTTGGCTCTACTCTTTGAGTATTTTTTACACATTTCACATATTTTAGCAAATGGTTTATGAGAAATATCACCTGATGCCATTAGGTTAAGAATCTCTAAATATTCTTCTGAAATTCCCTTAAGGAAAAGAGCCCTAACTACATCCTCTGGGAGGTCATGGTATTTTGACTTCTGGGAGATATAACCAAATCTTTCCATATAGTCTTCAAGGGTCTTGTCTTCTAACTGTTGGAATTTAAAGATGTCATTACGAGACTCTTTGGTCTTGTAGTAGTCTTGGTACTTCTTAAGAAAGATGTATTTCATGGATTCCCAAGACCTAATACTGGATTCTCCCAGCCCCATGAACCATCTTAATGCAAATTCTTTGAGGGTGGCAGGAAAGAGTTTTAATTTCTGGGCATCTTGCACATAGTTGTAGCTCCTACACAAAATGTCAAATTCAAATAGGACGGTGTCTGGATATTCACTTTTTTTACCATAAAAGGTAGGTAGTGATGAGAGAGGAATATTCTTCATGTTGACATTTGGAGTGGTGTCTAAAATCGGAAATCCGAAGGTAGTTTCGGTTTGGTTTCCAGTCTCTTCTTCCTCCCCGTGTCTTACATTTTTATGGTCCTCCTGATCACCCATATTGGCTTAGTTTCCAAAAAGAGAGTACCTAAGTGGTTTTATCTTTGAAGAGAACAAAGTTTCTCTTTGATGAAAAGGTCTTCCTACTGATTGGATGTCTGGGACTCTACTCGAGTTAGTTGAGATTATCGGTGCCAAAGTTTCTGTGTCAATTTGAGAGATAATTACATTGGTTGAGCTACCAAATAAAATCTTCACCTATTCAAGGTCTATGATATCTTCAAAATTAGGATTTCCTGGTGGTGGTGTAAAAGCAAAATCTGTATTGTTTGGTTCTGCGGAAGGCTCGAGTGGTCTTGCCTCTTGTCCCAATATGTTTGATGTTTCAATTTCTTATTCTATAGTGCTCCCTGTGTTATTCTTCTTAGAGACTATTTTAGCTCTTTGGGTTGAGCTAGTTCTATTTCCTAACTACTTCTTAGCTTGAGACAACTCCCCAACAGCGGCGCCAAAATGTTAGGTTATTTATATGTACTAAAAAGGACACTAAACTACCCTCAATTAAATTGTCAACCTGGGGTAAGTAAACTTAGAGTTGTAGCAAAATATATGCCAAAGGTAAAAGGCTAGTAGGAGTATAATCTAATTAATGAAATCATCTATCTAAGACTAATCTATTCAAGCAAACTTATCTAATGAGCAAACCCTACTAAGCAACTTGAAACTGGGTAACCTAAGTACTTTTGGGCCAAGGACTGATGGATAGTTCCTAAGAAAGCAAGTAAAAACCCTATTCAAAGAAAAATAGTTCATGACAATAAGCAAAGGTAAACTACTAAGCATACTAAGAAAATAATGAAAGCAAACTACTTTTAACTTGCCAACCTACATTCAATGAGCAACTACCCTATGAAAGCAATTAAATAAGCAAGTATGGATCTAACCTATTAAAGAAAATATAAAATTAAGCAAAGACACCTAACTAACCTACTAAATCAAAAGACAAGTAAGAAAATACAATTATCTATCCTACTAAAGCAAATGGACAAGTAAGCAAAGACTTCTCATTGAACAAATAGCTAGCCTAAGAGGCAAGTGGACTAAATGCTTGATGCAAAACTATTTCTAATGCATGAGATGAAATCCATTTTATTGAAAGCAATGAGGACTACCAACTAAATTCCTAATTTACAATAAACAAAACTGCTCTTAAATCTATGGAAGCAAAAGACTAACTACCCTATAACAACAATAAAACTATATTCTAACCTATGAAAGCAAGAAACTATCTTTTCTGATCTACAAAAGCAAGAAACTATCTTTAATCTATGAAACACTCAAATGTAATGTTGGTGGTTGTGTGAATGCCTTCGGTGGTGATGGATGATATCTTGATGACACTTGACAACAAAGGACAATTCCAACAGTATAAACTCAACACTAATCTCAATGGAAAAATGAAATGTATGTATTAAACAATCCAACGAAAATTTAGCCATGACAAAAGTAATGTTAAATACTCCGCATATTCATGTATAAACCATTAACATCATAATGAGATCATCATTATCTAACTAAGGAATTTAATTTCATTTTAATCTATGAAAGGAAATTGCGTAAAGGAAAACTATGCTATGTCTATTCTAATCATTCAAGCTATGATGAA
>ML777568.1:711202-740105 GCA_009831015.1 Picea engelmannii | reverse complement strand
AATGAGATCATCATTATCTAACTAAGGAATTTAATTTCATTTTAATCTATGAAAGGAAATTGCGTAAAGGAAAACTATGCTATGTCTATTCTAATCATTCAAGCTATGATGAATTAAAAACATAAATTAAACTATGATATCAAAAAGTAAATTGACAATTACATTAACAAATAACGAAGCAAATGAAATCTATCTAAAATTGGTGTAAGCAAACCTATAACTAAGAACGAGAATTAAATCTATCCATCCATCAACATCCTTGTCAAAGAAACCCAAGTTAAAACTCTGTTCTATCTAACTAAAAATCTGTTTTAAGCTAGACTATAAAATCATAAAAGAATCTAACGTCTAACTGCACACGGGGTTAGTGTAGAAACTTGCAAGTTTGTTCCTAATCTACAAAACTAATACATGCTAACAAATATCATCATCTAACCTGCAAAATAAAAGCAAGACAATTAAGCTACAACAAATTAATCAATTACATAAAAAACACACATGTACAGGAAATAAGAAAGAGTAGTTAAATTAAGAAATTGCATAAACAACAGAAATACAATCACCAGACTATTGGTGGGCCCCCCAAAAGGTCATGTATACCTTCTACAAGCACACCACGAATTTCAACAGGCCGAATTCACCATGAAAACATGAAAACGCAGTTCTGGCACAATTCTGGCAATGTGAAATGTCAAAACAGAGTAAAAACGAGTTTCTGGAAATTCTAATGCTTATGCTACTTGGTTAACAATCTAATGACCATCCTATCGGTATTTATAAGATTAAAATCCAAGTGGTCGAAGACCGGAGGATCAAACCACCTCTAAATTTGACAAATTACAATAAATGCGGCCATAACTAACAAAACGGAGGAAGCCAATAATCACCCTCTTTGGACAATTGAAATCGAGTTGTCTTGAGCTTAGTAGCTAGAGGGGGCGATGATAAACAAAACACATGTGCCCGATTTGACCATCAATAGCCACCAATACCATAACTGCCAACTCGCCTTGTGTTTTTGTGCAATACTGGGTGCTGGAACGAGTGTCGGATCGGGTACTGGAATGAGTGCTGGAACGGGTGTTGGAACTGGAAACATGGTGCGTTTTTCGCTGTAACAGCAAAAAAAACATGAATTAACTCTTGTAAACCATAAAACATGATGAATTAAACTTGATTTAATCATAAAAAACGAATTACATGTACCTCATGCCGATTATACCATTTTATCATAAAATTCTTCAAAAAGTTCCTTCAAAATGTGCAAAACATATATGTACATGCGGAAAAATGTATAATAATCGTCATAAAAATGATCATATCTCGGGCCCAACAATTACAAAGGACTTATTTGACTTGGATGTCTCCTGTGCACATAAAAGACTTGGTGGACCTGCTTCATGCTCAATTAGTGGCAAATATGATGACAAGTATTTCAAACTCAAACTAGAATATGTGTTTATCCTTCAAGAAAAAAAAAACATTATGCGCAAAGAATCAGTCAAGCCAGACAATATGGGAAACCAAGTCATTGAACAAATGGGAAACTAACTTGACCAACCTTAAGAGGAAATATTTCTAGGAAGGTACGAAAGAGAGAGAGAGAAGGGGTAGGGGTGCAGGCTTGGGTCTTAACAGAGTCAGTCGTATTTATTGTCATCTTAATTTCTTGAGTTGGTTTGCTTCTACATGAAGTCTTTGTCTTCATCTTTATATGTCTGAGTCTCTAATTAGTCGATATACAAAGAAGGTAGAGAACATAGTTGATATTTAGAAGCAACAACAACTATGTAAGGAGTGAAAGAAGTATGAGAACACAAGCTATGGTTTTGTATGTTTGTAGAAGTTGTTGGAGTCGAAGCTTGACATAGTTTTTTATTCTGAAATAGAGTGCACCATCTAGTTTTTAATATATATCAAGTATTTTGTCTGTGTAATATTTCTGAATTTTATTGTGTTTGTGAGTTCATATGCTAAGAATAACACAATGTTGTTTCTATGACAATAAATTATTTTATTAAGTGTTATCATCACAACCTGTAATCTAGAGCATGGTCTGGAAACTACACGGTAAGTCTTGAGAGTTCAACGGTGAAAATTGCACTACTCATTCTTTGCAAATGTGTTGTGAAGAGTTTGTTTGCACGTTGTAGTTTCGAGAGGCCACACACACAAGATGGTTCCCATATTCTTCCTCTCTGACAATGCTCCTCAATTTCCTCTTCAAAGACTCTGGTGGACTACGTGTATGGGTATTTCAAGAGTTTAACTATTCGTGGATTAATTCCCAAGCGCATGAAGGTGCGCTCTTGGAACCAAACCCTCATTCCTAACTCCAAGCTCCAACTTGATATAATCTTACAACCTTAATATGCGAATCGATGCTCAGAACAATGAACTCAAACTACCACGATGGTGACGATTTCTTCCATGAAGCTCTTTGATTCAATGGAAAGCTCCAAATTGTGTTATTCACCAATTTTGGAGATTCCTCCTTGGCTTTGAAAACCACTGTAGGGGCCCAAAACCTCCTTCTCATGCCATGTAGGAACTTTAAAATACCACNGGTTGGCATAAACTAAAAAGTAGGGAGGAGGGGCCCCCAAAATTCACAAAATAATGATGTGTGTCCCTCCACTTTCCTTCCTCCACCATCGATCTTTTACAAGATCAATGTTCCAAGTTTTCTCTGCAAATTTTCTTGAACAATCTACTCTTTTGTCTATTGGATAGAGATCATCTCTCCTTGGATTAGACTGAAATTGATTTATATCCACTCTATGAAGAGTCTTAGTCCTTTGGAATCCATGCCAATGAATAAAAGTGAATGAACTATTCTACAGACCTGCTCCACACAGGGATGATTTTAAGGATGGAAATTTATTTTAAAATGTAGAAACCTTGGTGAATCTTACTAATCCTTCATATGCCAACTATAAATGATTGGCGATATTTTTGTAAAAATATTCAAATTTATAAGGATTTTATATAGTTTTTATAAAATTTTGGTGATTTTTAAGGTAAAATAATTTTATCATATAGAATTTGGGCGAATCATTTCTAAAATAGTGAATCTCGTTTTTGGAAAAACCATGGAAAATTAGCCCATGAGTGAAATTTATCCCCTAAAATCATCACTGGCTCCACAGATAGAGTCGATCTAGCTCCTTGCTCCTGCAACATGCATAGGACACTTCCGAAAAGGTGGTGGTAGTGATTCTCCTCTTATATGAATTCTACGGTGGTAGGATGGTTGTTGTGATTCTCCTCTACACTCCATAAAACAAATTACAATCAACTATTCTCCACACTCACCTACTTCACACGTCTACAAATATCTATTAAAAATCTACACTTTCTACACTAAGCTAATCCTACATCCAAATAGGATTAACATTCAAGTATTTCTCATGATAGTGGGCACTCCTATGAGAGAGTCACACCTAGTCCTCCTACTCTGATACTTGCTCTGATACCATGATAAATTCAGAGGTGCAGAGAAGAGACAAAAAAAAAAAAAGGCAAGATAAACTCTATGGGGTTTCAATACTCCTCTACTTCACTTATTGATCCATATTGTTGGCTTCAATTCATTTGTGTTCCTATTTTTTGGTTTGATCCTTCACCATGTCATCATATTTATTTGGATATCAATTTAACTTTGTGATTGGAGTACCAAGTTCTTGTCCTACGAAATCTTGATAAAGGATTTGAGAAGCAGACTTGAATAAAATTGAATCTCTAAATCATAATGTATCTTTGTTTCTGAGATGATTTATGGTTTTAGTTCTTATGATCCAATCTGACATGAGGGGCATTTTGAGAATGTGTTGATGGGTTTTATACATGAAAGTGAATATGTTGTTTGAGTGAAGTATTTAGGAATGACCACATCTCATACAAGAACCCTATTTTCTCTTTTGTTTCCCAACATTAAAGGCACTCAAATACAATTTAAATACCTCACATATACAAGCTCAAAGTTTTGATTTTCACATTCACACTCAGATTTACGCATCTAACATAATTTAAAGATTATAGACACAAATCTAGTTTTTTTTTTCTCTATTGATAAAATGGTGGAATCAAAAAGTGTTGAGCTCTTAACTCCACATAATTATCCCACATGCAAACTCAAAATCCAACAATTACTACAATCTAAAGGGATTTATCAAATGTTGTTCACCAAGGAAATCAAGAGATTTTCCTATCGAAACAAACTTGATGAAGCTATGGGTCTAATTGGCTTGCATGTTTTAGATATTTTGTTGTTTCATATTGGTGAATGTAAAACTCCAAAAGCAAGTTGGGACAATTTGGCTTCCTCTTTTTGGTAAAGTCAATGAATTTCGAGCCTTATAGTTGGAAGTATAATTGTCACCACTTGTACCTAATGAGGATGTGTACATTGAAGATTATATTTCCAAATTCAAATCATTGTTGGCACAAATGAAAAGGTGCGGAAACTCCAAAACAAATGAATAATGATTTTTCTTTATTCTATTCGAGCTAAAAGGCCCTTTTCAAGTATTTTCTTCTATGTTTTACTCTACTATGGATGCACTTGGAGATGTCTTTAAAATGCCCTCTTTTGAGGTTTTTTATGAGTGTCTTACCAAGAAAAAATATAAGATTATGAAATTAGATGCTCGCTCTGGCCCTAAAAATAAAGATCTTGTAGCTCATACCTTCAAACGTAAGCACAAACTTGGTATAAACAGAAGAAAGATTATGCTCAAGATGGTAACTCTACCTCCGAGCATGAACATAAAAAAATTATTTTCCTCTATCTTCCAAGTCTAGTGAGTCTTCCTATAGACAAGGAATAAATTAAGTGAAACCTGGAATTTTTGTGGCAGACTTGGGCATGGAAAATCCAAATGATTGTTGAAACTAGAAGCTTTCAATGAATCTATTCAACAACACAAAATTCGAGTTCCCAAACCTTCTTGATCTAGTAAAGGGCATGCTTTATCTGCTCAAAATTTATATGCATCCTTACACAAATGGATACTTGATAATTTTTCATCACACCATATGATTCATTCTCATGAGTTGTTCCCTTCCACATATGATTGTATAATTTTTCATATTGTAGTTGAAGATTACACATCTTGATGTTTTAGGATCATGCACCATGAAATTATCTAATGGGTGCATTAATGATGTTCTCCTTGTTACCAACATATTTTCCAATCTACTCTCTATTTATCATATATGGCATTTCGGTGGTGAGCAAAAAATGCATTTTTCTCCTAAAGATGTAGTCATTCAAAAACTATAGAATCCAAACATCATCATTGCTTATGAAAGAGTTGATCATAGTTCACAATTGTATGTGATTTTTTAATTGAGCCATCCTCTATTTCCTCTTTCATTACATATGATCCCAATTGGATCATTATATTATTTTTCATCTATATCAATGATTTTATAGTGGAAAAAATTGGAGGAAATAACTTGTAGAGTCATTTTAATGGTAAGTCCTAGTTTGAAAAATTAGGGTTTGAAACTTCCAGACCCATTTTGAGTCATAAAATGGTATTTTTGGGCTCATAAATTTCCCATATTTATATTTTACCAATTGACGCTATTCTACATATTAATACCTTTCAAACGGTTCAAACATCGCTTCAATTGGAGCTTGTATGCAAAATTTATACCTCCCACAAGTTGACCTACCATGTTGATCACCATGGTACGAGTGGATTCCATGTCATCCAATATTACTCATGCATATGACGCTATCCACATATGAACATTCAAGAACATTCTATAAGGTCCAAAACCTTATCACAATTGAGGGTTGAGGAAATCAAAACCATTCCCCTAAATGGCTATCGGGCGATGTTAAATACTAGGTTGCTAGGAGGAGAAGGGGTTCCATTCTTTAGAATTTTATTTGTTCCACAGTTGAGTAGAGAACCTAGGAGTTGTATTTTGAGAGAATAACAGAGTAGGAGATATTCTATAGCATCCATTCATACCACTTTTTCAAAGACAAATCCACAAAGAGTACCCCTTTATTTGTACATTCACTTGAAGAAAAGAGAGCAAAGAAGCCTCACCTGGGTTTTCTCCTGTATTGGGTTTGCCAGGTTATAACTTATGTTTATTTATGGATAGCGTGTGAGTATTTATTTATGTTCTTTATTTTTCACATTTAAGTTATTTCATACATTTTAAGCAAAAAACTATTAATTAAATAATTTGATATCTAAAGGAAATTAACCTTCATAGTACATATATTATTAGATTTGTTGTGACAAACTCGCCATTGGAATATCCACAATATTTTACAAATCATATCAGTATCAGTGAAGGTTTTCTTTGGGGTATTTGTGGAAAGTTGCATGGATCCAAGTATCAGTTTAAGAAGAAAGAAATAGAACCCTAGCCATGGTTGATGATTATATTCATAATGATCATTGAGATCTAGTAGAGGATAAATTTGTGAGGATGGAATATAAATTAAATGACATATCTCATAATATTGTTGGAATTATTTATTATGTGTTGTCATTGATGGAAACATGAATCCAACATGTACAATAATCAGAAGAAGAGGAAGATCACCTTGTGGTAGAAGCACTTTGTGATCACTGTTGATCATGATAGGATCAACAATGATCCTATGACTCTAAATCTCAGGAGAGGTAGAATAAAGAGAATCCATGTACAAAATAAGTAATGAAGAACACAGAATTAATATCTTAGGAGAGATAACAAAAGAATATCAGAGAATAAAATAATGCACAAATTGTTATTAAAATCTCAAGAGAAATAACAATGAACAAATCAGAAGAAAGAAGGTTAATAGAAGCTTAGAAGAGATAAGCGTACAGGAGTCGTTTATTCTTATTTCGGGACAATCCAGGATCGTTATATGGAGGCGAAGTCAGAGGTTGGGAAGGATTAAACTCTCAAATGCTAGATTTGAAGAAGGATATTCGAATGGTTTCCCAGCCGTTAGATCAAGATTTGATCTAGAGTTAAGTATTATTCGTTGATCTGGAATAGAAAAGGGGAATCATTAGATCAACAAAAATCAACTCTGATGTTGACTACTTCGAAGAAAAGAATCCTAGAATAGGTAATATTACCCAAAGACCGAAGTCCCAAAGTGGACATGAGTTCTCCGATCCAAGGAACACTTCGGATAATATATCGACCATTGGATCAAGTAAAGTGGAAGGATAGGATAAGCAAAGATGAAGGTTGGAGCTCTGAAGTACCATGTTGGGGCATGATTAAATTCTATAGATCATCACATGCTCCCAAAGTCTCCACATAGCGCCTAATATTCGCACACAAACTAACCAATAACCAATACTGCCTGACATATTTTTGTCCTCCATCTTGCCAATCTAGACGCAATCCAAGTTAGGACCAACAACAGACATAAATCCAAAACGACTCTTCTGGACAAAACCCAAATGGGAAAAATCCCTAAAGAAGCAGCAATTATGACACCAAATCTAGCACACAATGAAACTAGCAAATTCAAGCAGGAAACCCTTAACTTCACAAAAAAGTTCATAGTGCGAGTTGTGCTCAAGCACTTGATAGTGTGCACTAGCTCAACTATGTGCGCTAGATATTGTCTCTATTCGAAGTGCAATTTTTTCCTCTATGATCTGTGGTAACAGATTGGGCCAGGGGTCCTTCAAGACCATGATTTTCCACGACTACAGGCAATGGAGACCAGTTGCTTCGAAAAATAAACCAGGGGCCATGTTGGAAATATTAATTATAAGTCGTGAGCTTTACGCTTATGTTGTCGGTCACGGGAAAGCACATACGTTACACATCCATACACGACAAGCAGGATTGTTAGCAGTAGCGCTATTAATGAGCGATAGGAAGTCTTTGTCTTCAACTTTATATGTCTGAGTCTGTAAGTAGTCGATCTACAGAGAATCTAGAGAACAAAGTGGATAGTTAGAATTAGAAGCAGTAGCAGATGTGTAAGGAGTCGAAGAAGTCTGGGAGCACAAGATCTAGTTTTGTAAGTTTGTAGAAGTTGTTAGAGCCGCAACTAGACATGGTTTTGTATTTTGAAATAGCAGGCAACATCTAGTTGTTAATATATATCAAGTATTTTGTGTGTGGGATATTTATGAGTTCCGTTGTGTTTGTGATTTCATATGCTAAGAATAGAACACCCTTGCTTTTGTGACAAGAAATGATTTTATTAAGTGTTATCATCACAACACGTAGTCTACAACATGGTCTGGAAATTGCACGGTAAGTCTTAAGAGTTCAACGACGAAAATTTCATTGTGCAATATTTGCCACTGCGTTGCGCAGAGTTTATCTGTGTGTTGTAGTTTGTAGATCTAGTATCAGAGTAGGTTTTTCAGAGCAACCTCCCACTTTTACAAGATAAAATTACGAGTCATGGTCCTTGACCATGAAGGAATTATTTCAGGGTCAAGATGTATGGGAGATAGTTGAAAATGGTTATGTGGAACCAATAGATCAAGCAACATACAATGCCCTCACACAAGCTGAGAATAATGTTTTGAAATATCAAAGGAAGAAGGATGGAAGGACAATGTTTTACATACATCAAGCCATGCATGAGAGTATACTCCCAAGAGTTTCATCAAGAAAACAAGCCAAGGAATCATGAGACATATTACAAACTTCTTATCAAGGTATGAACAAAGTCAAGAATTCAAAACTACAAATTCTTAGAAGAGATTTTGAAACTCTATCAACGAAAGACTCAGATTCAGTAGATTCCTTTTATACCCATGTTATTGGCTTGATAAATCAGATTAAGTCTCATGGAAAAACCATAGAGGATAGAAAGGTTGTTGAGAAGGTACCTAGGAGTCTTCTTCCTAAATTTGATACTCTTGTTGTGACTTTAGAAGATAGCAAAGATCTAAGTCATTTTAATCTAGATGAGCTGCAAGCCTGCCTCATTAATCATGAACACAGATTAAATAGATCAGATATTTGATTAGAGAAATCATTTTTCACGCAGTCATCTATAAGTCATGGAACAGGAACGGGGAGAGCTAACTCTAGAGACAAAGGAAGAAGTTATGTTAGAGGAGGACGCAATGGCAGTCCTGGAAATACTGGTGGAAGAGGTGAAAATAAAAATAATAGTCAACCAAGTAATAAGAAATTTGATAAATCAAATATTTAGTGTCATTATTGTAAAAAGTATGGTAATTGTGCATATGAATGAAGAAAGAGACAGTATAATCATAACAAGCAAGGTCAATATTAGTCACATAGCACAAATATTCCCTCCAACCCTATGTTTATGGCGTGCGTTGAAGAAATTCCTATAATCTCCCCAGATGAATGCAACATTGCTCAAGAAAATCCATGTGACATATGGTATCTAGATTCAGGGTGCAGTAATCACATGACAGGAAACTTAGAGTTGTTTTCTAGTTTGGATAAGTCAGTCCAAACTAAAGTTACACTTGGAACTAATATCCAAGTCATTGTCTTAGGTAAAGGAAGTATTAACATTCTAACTAAATAGGGGGAGAAGAAAAATATGCTTGATGTGTATTATGTTTTTGGCCTAAAAAATAATTTAATGAGCACGTGACAATTGTTACAAAAAGGATATAGAATCTACATGGAAGATAATCACTGTATGATTATGGATATATATCCAAGCAATCATCTTATTGCAAGAATCTATATGACAAGTAACATAATGTTTCCATTGACATTGAAGCCAACCATGAAGAGAAAAAAAGTGCAAGATGTCTATGAAGCAAAAGATGTTCACTCGAATATTGCGTTCAAAGCAGAAAGTGAAGAAATAAGTGTGCGCAATTCTAAAGAAGAAAAAAGTATTGTGCATTGTAGTATACCTAGGGAGTTAATATGGGGTACCTAGGAAGGTACCCAATGTGAATGTGGTTATGTATTATTAGTGGAATTCATTTAATATATGAGAATGTGGTTATTCAATGTAAGGTGGACTAGGTCAACTATATTAATAAAGGCCCACTATGGTAGTTAGATGTAATAAATGTGAGAAGGCTCTCTAGAAGGTTCCTAGGAGATAGATAGAGCTATATAAAGAAGTGTAAGGAATGCAATGGAACATAGTGAAAAATATTGTGAATGTATCAAACATTTCTTGAGGAGTGTCATCATTCCTTAAGGATTAATATATGTTGTTACCCCACCTCAAATGTTTTCTCTATTTCTTTTGTTCAGTATTTGGTGAATGATTTGTATTGTTCTTGTTGATATTGTTGGTTATTTTGATATTTATCTTCAGATCTATTTAGGTACTTAAAAATTGGTATCAGAGAAATTTCTTTGGCCAAAGAAGGGGATAGATTTTTGGCTCTTTTTTGCAGATGTTTTCTAGGAAAAAAGAGGGCGATGCACTTCAGGTTCAGATATGAAAATTTATGTGCATAATTTGGTCCAAAAAATTGGATATTTGAATTCCTCTCAAAAACTTACCCAATTTAAAAGAAAAAACCAGTCAAAATGGAGTCCAGGAAGTAAAGTTATGAGCATTTTAAATTCAACTATTTTTTATGGTTTTTCCGAAAAAAGCTGCGTGATTTGCAAAGTAAGTTATTTTTAATCTTTTGTTTTTGTTGAAGATTTATTCCAAGCATGATATTTTTTACTGGAAGAGATGATGGCCCTAGTATAGAAGAATTTATACAAGCTCAAAAGTCATTATGGAAAGAGAAGTGGAAATCATTTGTAGACTGGGGTTTCAAAGATGATGCTCTCATATGGTGGTAATCATTTCACTGTTCCGAGTGGATGTCACTTTCTGAGGAAACACTTGAGAAATTACTTTTAGAAAAGTGGTATCGTATAAAGAGTAAGGATAAAGACACCACCAAGAGTTTATTTTCATGTGGAAAATTTATATTACAAGTTTATGGTTATATTCATAAGAAAATATCATTGTTTCTATTAACCCTAGTTGCCAACAAAATTTTATCAATATTCAATTAGTTAATAGATTGCAAGTTCCTGCAAAGAATATTCACAACACACAGGTTGAGGGTGAAAATGTTTAGATTTTTAAAGATTTGAAGATCACTATGGACAAATATGTGTTGCATTATGATTTTCATGCTATAGATATGGTTGATGAAGATATTGTTTTGGGTTATCCTTGGATGGAATCAGTTGGTACAATTAATATTAATATGAAAAAGAAGTTTATAAAGATTTGGTACAAGAAAAAGAAAATCACATTGCAGGATGTGTCTCTTAGTAAGAAAGATGGGCCCATGGAGGCTAGAAAAGAATTTATTTATGAGTTTGAAGTTGAATCAGAGGCAAACTATACAGAAGAAGATGAAGAAAAACTACATGAAGGACATAATCAGGAAGCTAAGGAGGTCATTGACTCAAAGGCACAAAGTGTTGCAGATTTGAAGAAAAAAGAACAGATTCCTACAGTTGTTGTATATTTCCATCCACATCATATAGAGAAGCAACAATCATCAAGGCAAGGGCATATGCATTGACACATTTATGCACAGCAGGGAACCAGAAAAGAAATCGATCAAGAGGTACATGGAGACCTACTAGCACTATAGGAAGAGAACATGCTAGAAAACTAATCCCATGGCAACATCGACAAAATGCAGATCAATATCAGGCTGGCAAGGTAGTAGATGGATATCATGTTCGACTTCCATTAGGATGGATGGATGGTCATACTTGCTACTAGTTGGATACATTTCTTAGCCAGTCATATTGTATGGTTTCTTCTCATGTTTCGAGGACAAAACATGTAAAGCGGGATGAAATGTAGTATACCTAGGGAGGTACCCAATGAGAATATAGTTATTTATTATTAGTGGAAGTCATTTAATATATGAGAATGTGGTCATTCAATGTAAGGTTGACTAGGTCCACTATATTAATAAATGCCCACTATTGTAGTTAGATGTAATAAATGTGAAAAGGCTCTTTAGAAGGTTCCTAGGAGATAGAGACAACTATATAAAGAAGTGTAAGCAATGTAATGAAACATAATGAAAAATATTGTGAATATATCAAGCATTGTTTGAGGAGTGTTATCCTTCCTTAAGGATTAATATATGGTGTTACCCTACCTCAAGGGTTTTCCCTATTTCTTGTGTTTAGTATTTGGTTAATGGTTTGGATTATTCTTGTTGATATTATTGGTTATTTTGAAATTTATCTTCAAATCTATTCAAGTACTTAATAGGCGCGGTTCCAAGAAAGAAGAAGACAATAGCTCATAGATGTAGGCAACATTCCAATTTGAAGTGTGGGATGAATCATGTATGTGAAATTTCAGATTTGAACATTTAAACTTTGGAGGTCTGAATATTCTACATACAAAGGATATGGTGAAAGGTTTTCCATTAATTCAAAGACTAGAAAGATTATGTGAAGGATGCATCTTTGGAATCAACATAGATTCATTTCCAGTTGGAAAGTCGTATAGAGAAAAAGTTTCATTGGAAATAGTAAATTCAGATATCTGTGGGCCAATGCAAACACTATCTATAGGAGGCATTACCTACTTTCTTACATTTATTGATGATTTCACAAAGAAAACATGGATTTATTTTCTAAAGAATAAATATGATTTATTTGGTTGTTTTTAGCAGTTGAAATCACTTGTGGAGAATCAATGTGGCCATTACATCAAGGTTCTAAGAACTGACAGAGGAGGTGAATATGTTTCAAGATATTTTCATAATTGTTTTGAAGTTCATGGCATTTATAAGCAATTTACTATGTGGTATACACCACAACAGAATGGTGTTGCAAAAAGGAAGAACCAAACCATCATGGAAATGGCACACAATATGTTGGCAGCCAAACATTTGTCAAATGAGTATTGGGTTGAGGCAGTAGAAACTATAGTATACATCATGAATATATGTCCGACAAAGAGTGTGAGAAATAATGTTCCTCAAGAAGCCTGGACATGTATGAAGCATAATGTTGCGCACTTAAAAGTTTTTGGTTGTGTCCCATAAACACATTTTATAGATGAGTTGAGAAAGAAGTTAGATAAAAAAGGACATAAATGTATATTTTTTGGGTACTTTGAAGATACAAAAGCATGCAAAATTTATGATCCTATTGCAAGAAAAGTCATAATCAGTCGCAATGTTCAATTTGTGAAAAATGAAGCATGGGATGGAAGCATAGAAAGGACATTTAGAATTGTTGATGTTATTGGGCATGATGATACAGAGGAGGAAGTGGTTCAAACACCAGTCATAAATCGGTTTGTAGTTCCTTCCATTCCTGGAACTACGACACAAATACTAGCTCAAACTACTCCAGTGAGATATGGAGGTGCGTAGTCCACACCTAGAGCGCAACAAAATCCAACAAGTAGTCCAAGTAGCTCTACATCTCCAGATCCAACATCAGAAAGTCTGTTACTAGGAAAGAAAAGAATTATGTGCGACATCTATAATTTTGACACAACAAATTCATTTTAGTATTTTCTCTATTTTCAGAAATAGATTATCCTTTAACTTTTGAAGAAGTTGTCAAGGATGATGTATGGGCACAAGACATGGATGAAGAAATTAAATGCATAGAGAACAATCAAACATGGAAATTGGTTGATGTTACTAAATATAAGGATTTGATAAGTGTCAAGTGGATTTATAAAACAAAGAAAGATGCATATGAAAATGTGTAGAAGCATAAGGCAAGTTTATTTGCAAGAGGTTTTTCACAATAACCTAGAATAGACTTCAATGAAACATTTGCGCTAGTTGCATGCATGGACAAAGTCAGAACTGTGTGGCCATTGTTGTGGAGAAAAAATGGCATGTTTATCAAATGGATGTAAAGTCAACATTTTTGAATGGACATTTAGAAGAAGAAGTATATGTGGAATAGCCACAAGGCTATGATATTTCAGGACAAGCAAACAATGTATACAGATTGAAGAAGGCATTGTATGGACTAAAGAAAGCTCACAGAACTTGGTACAGTCGCATAGATTCCTACCTCATTCCAATCGATTTCAAAGAAATGAATGTGAGCCAATACTATACATAAAATCCAATCAACAAGGTAACATGTTAATTGTATTCTTATATGTAGATGATTTGATTTTTACAGGTGATTTTGGCATAGAAGAATTTAATTCAAACATGAAGGATGCGTTTGAAATGAGTAATTTGGGGATTATGAGATATTTTATGGGTATTTAAGTTCACCAGTCCAAAGATGATATATTTATTTCACAATCTAAATATGCACATGAAATTTTGAAAAGATTCAACATGATAAATTCCAAAACAACCCCAACACCTATCATAATAGGATTGAAGTTGAACTAGGAAGATGAAGGGTCCAAAGTGGATCCCACTATGTTTAAAATGATGGTAGGAATTCTTATGTATTTAATAGAAACAAGGCCTAATATTATGTATGGAGTGAGTCTAATTTCAAGGTTCATGGAAACTCCAAAAGAATCCCATTGGAAGGAAGGTAAAAGGATTATGAGATATGTGAATGGAACAAAAGATTTTGGCATTAAGTATTCTACTTTAGAATATTTCAAACTTATTGGATACACTGACAACGATTGTGGAGACAACATAGATGACATGAAAAGTATATTTGGGTACACATTTCATTTTGGAACAAGTATAGTGTCATGGGAATCAATGAAGCATACCATTGAGACTCTTTCTTCAGTAGAAGTTGAGTACGTCGCAGCTACAAGCGCAGCTTGTCAGCAGTTTGGATGAGAAGAATTGAAGGGTTTACTGCAGGAACAACATGAACCAACTATAGTATTTTGTAACAACAACTTCACCATCATGTTATCCAAGAATCATGTTTTTCACAAGAAAACCAAGCACATTGACAGAAGGTATCATTTTATCAGAGAAATAGTGAATAACAAAAAAATTTATTAGAGTTTTCTAGGTCTAAAGAACAAATTGTATATATTTTCCCAAAATCTTTGTCAAGGGATGCATTTTAGAAACTACACAGTTATTTGGTAGTCGGTGCACTAAGAAATGTTTGACATCACATGTAAATTCAAATTTTGATCTAAACTCTTTTGTGTGTTTTTTAATCCCACCTACTTATAATTAAGAGGGATAGTTGGAAATATTAATTATAAGTCGTGAGATTTACACTTATGCTGACTCTATCTACCATGGGAAAGAAAAGATGTTACATATCCAGAAACAACAAGCAGGAGTGTTAGTAGGAGTGTTATTAATGAGCCGATATTTTATCTTTTTAGAGCCTTGTAAATAAGATAGAGTATGTTGGTCCTAAAGTTTGCACCTGACTGCTAAAGGGCAGAGCTAGGCCACCTCAAGTTTATAATGATTTGTTTTTTGATAAATTGGTTTCGTTGGTCAGCTTAAGGATAGGTTTTTGAAGATGGTAATCTAGTTGGACAGGCCACACAGTATAAAAGTAGGTTCTCCTTTGCTAATGGTATGGATATTAATGGACAGTTGGGGATATGAAAAGACAAACACAAGAAACAACAACAAGCAATGCAATGAATCACTTGCTATGTGAGAATAAAGAATTAAAATAATATCTTAAGACTTAGATAGATATATAGATGAAAATCATTCAATACGTTTCCAAATAGTAGATATTTTGATAAAAAATAGCTATATAATAGGTTGCAAAATCAACAAAAATATGAACTAAGACAATTGTTGAAAGAATAAGGAAATGTACATTGCACACATGAAAAATTTTTCATTCAAGACAATATTAAACACATAAATATTTGAGTAAGAGAAAGCAACTGTCATCAACACATATTCACTGGGTATATAACTTTACAGTTATCTGAGTTGGTCCAACCCTTTTGCTGCCTCTATTTTTCTCCAAAAACTGAACCCTCAAAACATACAGAAACTACATATTTATCATAAATGCAAAGGCCCTCAACGAGTGTGTAACTGGGGCTTAACTCTACCATATCTGTCATTAAACAACTTATTAAATTCACTAAAAAATGGCTGGAGTATCTTAATTTATACTTCGATCCTGACTTAAATAAAAAGGAGTGGTTCTCATCACAAAAAAATACCACTGGTTATGCCTTAATCTAAAAGAATCGTGCAATTAAATAACTGAGAACTGCTACTGGCAATGATATAATATTGATGCATGTGTTGGAGCGAACTGAGATCTGACAGAAATGACCAAGAGTGACATAATTGAGGTTTGTATCGATCATGGCACACACGCGCATTGTTGGAGGCCACTGGAGACAATTGGAAGTGTGGTTGTGTCTTTCCCCCACTTATCTTTTTGAGGACACAAGCAAGTCGTGTTGCTCTTTTCTGGAGTCCGGACGTGTAATTTCCCTGTTCCTGGTTTGGCACCCCCTTTTAAACCTTTCAAATATGCAATAAATGTGGGTGAGCCACTTCGGAATTTCGACATTTCGAGACTCCAGCTCTTCGAGGTTCGGGAGATTGAGCTTGTTCTTGATAGAAATCTCTCGTGGTAATATTTACCAAAGATGATGTGGAAAACATTAACGTGTCCACATGCCAGAGAGTGACCATATGGAAGACACGTGTTAGCACCAGAAGGTTGCCACATATCTTAGTGGATGAGTGTTGCATGCTTCAGCACTTCAGGCTTCAGGGACCTGTTGCTTCGGAGCTCCAACACTTCATAGGCTTCAACACTTTGGCATTTGGACACTTCAGAAGACTTGAACCAATGGAAAGTTCAGATTCCCAAATGTCGAAGTCACAGAGTCATTCCTGTTAAATACCATGTGAGTTTGAGACTTTGATTGGGTGAGAGCGATTTATCTGCGTCGACTGTTGGATCTAGACCATTGAATATTTGCCTTGTCTGTTTGGTTTAAATTCTAAGCCCGAAATGGACTGCTTTGATTTGCTTCCTTTTTCTATGGAAGCTTGTTGAGCTTACAAAGGACCTGTTGGACCTGGATGTATCCTGCGCACATAAAAGACTTGGTGGGCCTATTGCATGCTCAATTAGTGGTAAATATGATGACAATTATTTCAAACTCAAACCAAAATATGTATTTATCCTTCAAGAAAAACAAAAAAACTTTGTGCAAACAATTAGTCAAGCCAGACAATAAGGGAAACCAAGTCATTAAACAAATGGGAAATTAACTTGACCAACCTTAAGAATAAATATCTCTAGGAAGCTATGAAAAAGAGAGAGAGAGAAGGGGTCGGGGTGCAGAATTAGGTGTTAACATTGGCTCCTACTGGGGATAGCACTTCCCTGGGAGGTGCTAAGAACAATAGATCAGGTTCCTTACCTTTAAGAAACTCACTCCCACTGGTTGTAACTTACCTCTGCTTTTGTTTGTCGAGCATGTATCTCTGCCACTATTTCTCAACTATGCATCTATGAAGTTCGAAAAATTAACTACACCCTAGTGCCTTTGTTTGGGCTATGGAGTCTTTATTCAATCTAAAACTTAAAGTTGTAGCTACACCCCAGTGTCTTTGTTGGGCTAGGGAGTCTTTATTCACACACAACTAACTAATCAAATGCAAAAAATAAAAGGAAAGCATCTATGGTACAAGAGGGACCTTCCCTCGTCCTTAAACAAGATAGTGTTTCAGGAAGCACCCATTTACTGGGCCTCCGAAGATCTATGCATCATCTAGATTGTGCATGATAAATGTGTTATTTTCCAAAACCTCAACCACCTTAAAAGGGAGAAACCATAGGTTATCGAAATTGTTGTGCTTGGTTTTGTCATCCCTTCTGGCATCCCACCTCAAGACTAGGTCACCTTCTTGAAATATTTATTTCTTGGTTTTCTTGTCAAAGGATGATTTGATCTTTCTCTGGTATGCTTCAATCTTCAGATCCAGTGCTTCTCACTTTTTTTAAACCTCTATAATCTTAAACATTCTCCTTTAGATGTCATTTGGCTCCTTAATCTCTTCCTGTAATAATTTTAGGACCGGTATGCTAAGATGGGTGGGAAAGAAAGCATCTACACCATAAACGAGATGAAATGGAGAGGATCCCAACGTCTTCCTGGTATTGATTATGTCGGCCCACAAAGAATATTTGATTTTTGAGTCCCAGGATTTGTTGTTTTCAGACAACAACTTCTTGACAATCCCGATGAGAGTTTTGTTTGATGACTCTGCCAGACCATTCCCCTGAGGGTAATAGGTCATGGATTGTGTCAAGCAAATGTGATGAATTCCACAAAAGTCAATCATGACTTTGGACTTGAATTCTTGGGCATTGTCTATTATAAGCTTATTGGGGTAGCCGAATCTGGCAAAAATATTGGTTTCCAGAAAATTCATGATCACCTTTTCAGTGGCATTCCTGGTGGGCACATCATCGACCCACTTGGTTAAATAATCAGTGGTGGTGAGAATCCACTTGTGTTTCCCACTGGAGGGTGGATTTATCTCACCTATGAAGTCTAACCCCCATTGTTGAAATGGACCACTGGCAGTGATAGGTTTTAGGGGTAGTGATAGAAACTTATGTTTCCCTGCAAATTTCTGACATTCATTGCATGCCCTAACAGTAGTAAATACATCAAAAAAATGGGTGGGCCAGTAGTACCCTACCCTTAGGATCTTGATATTTTTGGCCTTCCAATGTTGGTGTCCTCCACATACTCCTTTATGAATTTCTATTGTGACTTGTTTGGATTCATTTTCATCAAGGCATTTTAACAGGATGCCAACACAATCCCTCCAATGCAAGTTCTGGTTTGAAATGCATAATTTGATAGCCTTCAATTTGAGAGACCTGGCCTTTGTCTCCTTCACATCTTGTGGACATTCAAGATGCTGCAGAAAATAAACGATGTTTCTATACCAAGGTGAAGAGGAGTAATTTTCAAATACCTACATGCTATCTTTTCTAGGCTGTATGATGGGTGCATCTGATTGGGTGAAGATTTGATGTAATTCTAGCACCTTACAGTTTGATTCTGATAATAAATTGGCAAGTCTTTGTCCCTTGATCATCTTGGTGGGTTTTATGTGCAGGTCATACTCCAATAGTTTGATAATCCACTTCCCTCTTTTCCAATCACTATCTGGCTGGACCAAAATCTCTTTGACACTGCTACTAGGAACAAAGGTTGTTATGTTATACTGTAACACATATACCCTGAAGGCCTTGAGTGCTTTGACCAGTGCATAAGCCTACTTTTATAATATATCATACTTCATCTCAACATCTCAGAGAGATTTGCTAAAAAAGGCTATGGTGTGTTCATGCCCTTGTCCATTTTTCTCCAGTAGTACAACAACAATGGTCTCCTCGGATGTGAAAGAGAAGATGAAGAAATATTTGGCATAGTTAGGGTTGGCTAATATAGGGTCTTCAACTAAAGCCTACTTGATCCTTTGGAATGTTGAATTTGCCTCTAGTGACCGTTTTATCACATCATATTTCTTCAACATGTTAGTGATGGGCTTCAAGATTTTGGCGAAATTTGGCACAAAGCACCTTAGGAAGTTTATCTTGCCAATGAAAGACTAGATAGACTTTTTATTTCTGGGAATTTCGATCTCTTAAATGGCATAAAATTACTCCGGATCAATTTTTATACCTCCTTCTAATATGATGTGGCCCAAGAGCTTCCCTTCTGGCATGGAAAAGTGGGACTTCCTAGGATTCAGAGATATTCTGTATCTCCTACATTTCCAAAAAACCTGCTCCAAATGCTACAAATGTTCATCATCAGACTTGGAGAAAATGGTGATGCCATCCAAATATATAACCATAAATTTGTAATTTTCCCCCACGAAAGTTATATCCATGGCCCTCTGAAAGGTGGCCCCTGCATTCATCATCTTGGAAGGAATCTTCTCGTACATGAATGTTCCCCATGGGGTGGTGAATGTTGTTTTTTATTTGTCCTCTTCACACACCTCTATTTGGTTATAACCTGAGTATCCATCCAACAAGGAAATCATGTGGGAAACTACCACCCTCTGTAAAATATGATCCATTTTGGGGAGGGGGTAATTGTCCTTTAGAGAAAACTTGCTGAGATTTTGGAAATCAACACACAAGTGTATCTGTCCATTTTTCTTCCTCACAGGTACCAAGTTGGCCACCCAATTTGAGTACCTCAATGGTACAATAATCTTTGCATCCAACATATGTTTCACTTCTTTCTCGGTTATGGACATCAACATGGAATTAAATTGTCGAATCTTCTATCTAAATGGCTTGGAGCCAGCATTAAGAGGGATCTCATGCTCGGTGATGTCAATGTCAAATGTCTTTAAATCCTCATATGACCATGCAAAAGTATCAACAAATTGAGGTTCATATCTGGCAGGAATTATGGCATTCATCCTGTCAGCAGCCATTGCTTCGAAAATAGGAATCTGAAGATTTATGGAAGATATAGTGGTGGATTCTGGAATAGATGATGAAGTAGAATCAGGAGTTGAAGATGTCTGAGGTTCCTTGGAATTGTGATTCTTAGGGCTAGCAAATTCTAGCTTCTTGCGATGATGAAGAGAAGTAGGCTCTTTGGGCACAATTTTACACTTGAGGGGGGAGGTATATCTCTGAGCTACAATGGATTTTCTTAGTTTCCTTTTTGGCTGATAGACTATTGTGTCCTTCTCAAGGTTAGGGTGATACTTGGTGGCTTTGATGTATTCATATTTGGATCTTTTGAGTCCTTTTCTGGGCGCCAGTATTTGTTTCGTAAATTCTACTCAGTGGAGTTTCCAGGTGAAAGATGGCAGTCTGTCCGTGTCTGATCTTTGTTCACCATCAAAGGTCAGATCTATTCAATGTCATTTTCCCAAGGAAATATATTTCATTACTTCATTCCCCGACAATGGCGCCAAAATATGTTGGTCTTAAAGTCTGCACCTGACTGTTAAAGGGCAAAGCTAAGCCACCTCAAGTTTATAATTATTGGTTTTTTGATAAGTTGGTTTCATTGGTCAACTTAAGGATGGGTTTTTGAAGATGGTAATCTGGTTAGATAGGCCACACAATATACAAGTAGGTTCTCCTTTGCTAATGGTATGGATATTAATATACATTTGGGGATATGAAAAGACAAACACATGAAACAAAAACAAGCAATGAATGAATCACTTACTATGTAAGAATAAAGACTTAAAATAATATCTTAAGACCTAGATAGATATCTAGATGAAAATCATTCAACAAGTTTCCAAATAGTAGATGAAAATCATTTTTACACAAGCTCGAACCAGAGGAAACTATTCTTGAGGTAGGTGGTTTCATTTTTATACAAGCTTGAACCATAAGAAACTATGCTTGAGACTTCCCAATGCATTATACCGGGATGGTTGGTACTTAGCCCCCATCTTAAGAAGCTAGCGACTCAACTTCAACATGAAGTCCAGAGGATGAAAGCATTGCCCCCCAAGCTTTGATTCGTCCAACGGCATAGGAGGATGAAAATAAGCTTCAAATACTATACGTAACAAAGTACTTGATTCGATCAAAGAGGGGGAAAATCTATTTCATTTTTTAACGAGCTTGACAAAAGAATAGGAACTATGCTCGAGAATCCAAGTTCAATCCCCAGACCTCTGTTTCATTTTTTAACGAGCTTGACACAGAAACAAGAACTATGCTCGTAACCTCTGTTTCATTTTTTAACGAGGTTTCCACAAAGACGCAAAACTATCCTCACAGTTGGTTTCATTTTTTAACAAGCTTGAAAGAAGAAAACCATTCTCAAAGTTGGTTTCATTTTTTAATGAGATTGAAATCAGGAAAGCATGCTCATCTCTCTTCTTGATCACGGATTCCAAGAGGACAAATATATGGAAGGACACCATGTCAAGGGACAAACCTCGGTCATGGCCTCCAAGAGATCTTCACTTGACGGAAGAAACACACTCAGGAAGGAACACATGTCGAAGGCCGTGATAGGAGTAAGGAGATCAGGCTCCAATAGCCCTACCGAAGAGATTACCATGTCAACTACTGGATCCAAATCATTAGAAGTTGAAGTCATGGGAGACAACACCACATAATTGACCTGTGGCAGGGGTGATACCGTTTGCATATAAGAACCGTCTAGGGAGTTTATCTAGTCAGGACCGATGAATGAAAGTTGATCAATAGTCACAATTCTTCCATTGTGAGCGAAATATATCACACGAAAAAGAGTGGACACAATAGATTTCATGGTATAGACATAGTCCCACCCAAGGAGTAAAGTGAAATCCAAGGGGTCTTGGACTACCATAACGTCAATAAAGACAATTTTCCTACCCAAAGTTACAGGAAACTGAGGAAGGGTCCCTAAAGGTTGACTAGTTCTTCTGTTAAAAGCTAACAGATTCTGCGTAACCGGTGCAAGTTGAGGACAACCCAAAGCTTTCCAAGAAATAGAGGACAAAATACTAATGGACGCACCTTCATCTATCAACATCTGAGGAACGTCCCAACCACAAAACTGTACTATAATTTAGAAAGGAATGTGAGAGGGGAGACGAGGTCCAGTTAGCACACCCCAATCAAAAAGGATGGCCTCTTTACTTGGAGGGGGTCCCGGGGGAGAAGGAGGAATACCCCCCGACATGGTAGATTCTGTATCAACGAGAAAAACATGGGCAACATCAGATTTACTCTCGAGTGGGAGAGTAGGATCGACGAATGACGAGATCAGATCAACCACTTGGGTTGCATTCTCCAATGGGAGAATGGGGTCGACAGGTGGAAACGGATCGACCACTTGGGTTGCACTCTCTAACAAGAGAGTGGGATTTACCGAGGATGGGATTAGATTGACCACTTTGTCAACTAGTTCAACTAAGGACGTGACCATATTGACTACATGATCAACCAGACTAACCGACAAAGGGACCAGATTGATCATTCCATCAACTACAGGTGTGTCAAGAGTAAGCTTGTGATAAGAAGATAAAAGTTGAGGTTGGGAAACCATCAGGTCTTTCAGTCATCTCGAGGCTTAATTCATACGAGGGAAAAGGTGAGTTTGATGACTCCCTCTGCATAACATACATGGAAACTTGACTCTACTTTTCTTCTTCCCAAGGGTATCCTGACTAGTTGATGGTAGGTCATCGGCATGTTTTTCAGAGGCTGACGAAATGGGTTGGAGAGGGTGCGTAGACCATGCTTCTATAACCTTGGATAGGCTAGGGCAATCTTTAGGATGATGGCTACCCTTACAAAGATTGCAAGGGTACTTGGGCTTATGGGTTGTTTGGATAATCTTGGCATCATCAACACTCCCAACACGATTCACAGTAACTGGTTTCTTTCCAACATGTCCGACAGTGGTTGGAAGTTTGGACCCTTGTTTATTTTTCTTCTTCTTATTCTTCCATTTCTTCTTCTTCTTATCCATCGAGTTACTAGCTTTATAGCTTTCACTCAGTGAAGAATATGAAATGGAAGAAGACCTTGCAAGTGAAGAAGGCAAAGAAGATATTATTGGTGAAGAAGGTGAAGGATCAACATGAGGTTTGTGTTCTTGGGAGGAAGTGATTACAACTGAAGCACTGACTGCATTCAGGATTGCCTGAGTGGAAAACAACCATACCGGTAATCCAATTGTGAGACTTGGAAGGCTCAAAGTAGCGATGTGAGGAGGACCAATGTTTCGTAAGAAGGAAAAACAAAAGGTTCCCCTGGAGTAGAGGTTCCTTCATTGGTCATTCCAGGAACTGACGCCATTAAAAAAAAAAATCCAACCTAGAGTCCACTAGGGAAAACAAACAACACACGCTAAAAATCTAGTAAGCAAGCAAGCAAACAAAACCTTCTCACAATGAACAAACTAGTTGGTGATGAAATCCAATGTCACAAGAACAATGTAAGAAGGGGCTAAGATAGAGCAGGTGGAAAAGTTATGTTGACGACCTGCTTAACGAACTTACACCTTGGTGAAAGCTCTCACACATAAACGTGGGTATACCCTCCAAGGAGCCCGGGTGAGTTTGGCCAACGTCGATTCCAAGTACCGTGAAGACTTTCCCCTCCACAGTCACCTCGTGCAAACACCCTAAAGATATAGGTCACTAAGGTTACCAACTACAACAATGATGCCTGGGGAAACAGTCGACAGTCTGATCCACACACAAGGGCATGGTATCTAGCCCGAAATCAACTTGAAAGGCCTCCACTCATCATTGTGGGTATACCTTCAAGCGACCCCCATAATACACGCAATCTCTACACCAAGACCAACAAAGCAGGGTGAGTAACTCTGCTAGTCTTAATGCAACCTCAGCTTTTACCCTTGTGTGATAAGGGCTTCCCAGGACAAAATGTAGCAAGTGGATTTCACCACTCCCCAACTCAAGATTCTATGTTTGTTCGCAGATTTGGAAAGTTATCTTCCACACCTATTCCAAATCCCTACAACTAATATAATGTAGGTTTGCTATGAGAAAATATAAAAATGTCTAATCAATTTTTATACGTGCTTTATTTTTAAGGCTGTTGTTACTCAAAAGGAATATGGCGTGGACTAAATGATGTTTTGACTGACTCAAAAGTTATGCAAAGAGATGAAGATGCAATCTTTTCATTTCGATGAAAGCTATGTTGTGAGAGGGAGAAAACATTTATCATTCCCAAATGTACAATGTCTCAAAATTTTACTAAACTCATCAATATCAAGATTTTCAAGAAATGAGACAAATAGACTGTACACCAATACATGATTCAATACCAAAAATGTCAAAAATCATGCAATTTCGCTACTTCAAATGCAAGGATGCTCCCAAATGAATGCAAAGCAAGAAAATTAAAACTCTTGTTTCAAAGAGACACTAAAAGCAAGAGCGATTTTCCTCAAAACAAAAGCAACCCAAACTAAGTTTTTCTTTTAACACAAATTATTCAGAAAAAAGAAATGTTCTTTCACTAAACAATTCTAAAGAAAAATGATGCTTTGTAACAGAAAGACACTCAAAGGAAGAGATCAAATATTTCAAAAGAAAACAAAGAAAAAATAAGGTAAAGATGACGGACAAAATATTCAAAAAATTTCAAGCAGAATGTAATCAGACCCAACAAATCACCCCAAAACCACATCACAGATTTGGGCAGGGAAAACCACAAAAAACAAAATTTTTCACAATCTCCGCAAGCGGGAAGACTAGCACAGTGCAGAAATCCTTGATCGTCGTAGGCCAGAAATGGGTAGGATGCAGAGTTTCCACACTGGTCTAAACAGGTAGGGTGCATAAATCCTAAGTCGACGCACTGTCCCTCAAAGCAGGGTGCAGAAATCAAACAAAAATGGAAAAAATAAAAAAATTAAGAAGGTTTTCCAATGAAGTTTAACAGTCAGAGAGTCAATATGGATCTCCTAGTGACTCAGAAAACAGAAACCGAACAATCAAAGCAATAAAGAAAGACAAACTAGGAAAACAATTTGTTCCCCAGTGGAGTCTCCAATTTTGTTATCGAGCTAATTGTTAAGTGCGGACACAAATCAATCCCCGTAGCTTCACTACGAAACTAGAACAAAACAAGATAGTACACTACTCTTTCCTTAGATTTCAATTATCAAATGAGAAATGGATCTAGAACATACCTTTCAAATATCGAAGATCCGACTTTCCCAATGCAATCCAAGCTCCGTCACAAGGCTTATGGATAAAATATGCAAATAAACACAAGCCAACGAAGACAATAATAATAGAGTCTATTTGATATGAAACTATGTATGTGATCAAGGAATCATACAATATGGACAAATAACATTCATATAGGAAAGAAAAGTATATATGTATTAAAGAATGTGGAAGAAAGATACAACCATATGCCTTGATGTTGTTAGGTTCCTTCCAACAGTTCCTTGTTTCCCACACACTTCTTGCTCCAATGGATTCTAAGACTATGTATCTGATAGGTAATCACAATCTATCTTGACGAAGCAAAGCTCAAAGCCACTCTAGCCAAGCTAACAATCTCAAGCCAAAACAACTAACTTTCTCCATGAGAGTTCCTCTCCTTTTATAAGCTGAAGATGATAAGGTGAGGAGGTTAGGATGATCCCACTAAATCATGAAAGTGAGTAAGATCCAAACCGTTCGGAGGCCACCTCACCATAGAAGCTTCTTCTTATAGAAGCATCAAGAAAAATGCTCGTTTTTCCCACGTATGAAGACCGTCGCACCCTAGCTATAGAGTAACCTGCGGAAAGTCAACAGCCTAGCTATGGTGCAGCCTGCGGAAATCAAGCATTTTCGCACCCTGTGTATAAAACAGACTGCAGAAATCCTCTTTAATAGGGTTTTTACAAAGGAAAATACAACTTCTCCTCTCAGGGAAAGTTCTTCTCCCTTCTTTCTTCGAGAATTCAGGCCACTGACCCCTCTGAAGGCAACATATAGGTTTACATCATTAACGGTCACAGGGATGACAAAAAATATGTGTAGCAAGGACTGGGGTTGACATTACCTTGTCCACAATGAAGTATCACATAAGGACCTTTTCAAGATGAGAAGAATTAGTTGGAACTAAAGTAGAAGAAATGATACTCCAAGAGTATTTTTTTTTAATTGAGGAAGGGTATCAATAAATGAGGTTGATTTATCTTTCATAGATCCTCAAAGGGAAAATATTTTAAATAATTAGAGGAGGAGGCTATTCCTTTTCTTTGAGATCCTTCATGAAGATAAAGAAAGTGGTGCATGGTCGACTCCTTTTGTATTTTATAATTATCCAAAGTTCATCCCTCTTTCACTTTCTTTCCCATAAATATCAATCTATGTTAGTTAGGAGGAACAACTGTTTATTATCCTAAATATTACCATTCAAATTGTTGATATTGTCCAAGGCTTCCACCATCTTTATGGTAATATTTTCCTTGGAAAATGTTTCCACAAAGCACTGCATATCACCTCTTAATCAAAGGCCAAGTTGCAATTAAAACCCCAACACTTTCCTACCATTCACTGGAAACAATAACCTATTATATGTTTTTTCCATTTCACAAAATTCCCTTCATATATTTTATGAAACATTTGGCGTGAATTCTTCATCCTTCAACTGCCAACATGCTTATGGAAAAATGGGTGTGGCAATTATAATGTAGATGGAAAAGCACTGTGACTGTCTCAATAGCTATTTTGATCCATTATTTAGACAATGATATGAGATATTGAGATCCATCATTCTCCTCTAATGTTACGCTTTTAGTGTTATCAATGAAAATGATAAAGAAAAAAATTTCTATAACGTATAAAGAGCTATACTTCAATAACTAACTAATCATTTCCATAGCTAATGTAATGGTGTCCCCTCTACATGTTTTTATCAATCAATGAGATTTTGATTGATAAAGAATGGATCATTATATAACTTTTTGTCTATCTTGGTATTTTGTGGGTGGAAAATTGGAGTAATTGGCTTGGAGGACCCATTTTAGTGGCAGGTCCCTATTTGGAGTTTTGGGTTCTGGAACCTTCTAGAGTCATTTTAAGGCATCAAAAGTCATGTTTTGGGGTAAAGACTTTGTGAGCATAGCTCCTAGCCCCTTAGCATTGTTCTACACAATGAGAAATTTCTAACGATGTGAAAATCACCTCAATCGGAGTTTGTATGCAGAAGTTATGTTTGTTGCAAGTCGGCCTACTTTCTTAATCAACATGGTACTAAGTGGATTTCATGTCATCCCCCATTACTCAGACATGTGGGGTTATTCACGTTTGGAATTTCAAGAAGATTCTACAAGGTTCAAAAATTTAACACTAATTGAGGGTTGAGGATGAAAAAACCTTAACCCTAGATTGCTATGAGGATATGTTAAATAATGGGTTGCTAGGAAGAGAGGGGGTTTCATTCTTGTAGCATTGTAATTGTTCCATAGTTGAACATAGCATCTAGGGGTGGGATTTGAGAGCATAACAAATGGGGAAGAAGATTCTATAGTATCTATTTAGGTCACAGTATCAAGGAAACTCCATAATGTGTGTCACTTTCTTTGTATTTGCATTTTCATATCTAAAGAAAAGAGTAGGCTTCATCTTCTAGATTGGTTGTATCTCGTATCAAGTTTGGGAAATCACATCTTGTGTTCATTTGTGTGATTGATATGTTCATTTGATTATTGTTTTATTTTCAAAATTCAATTATTTCCATAAATTTTAGCATTAAGCTAGCAATAAAAAAATATAAAATGTAAGGAAACAAATTAAATGATAAAATATTTCAAAATATTGTAAGATCTGTTGTGAGGAAATGTTCCATTAAAATATTCATAGCAATTTATATATGGTTGAGTATGAAACAATTACACTAAACACCTACACAACCTTGGAAGCACATTATACAATGTTTACAAGTTAATGACAGGTCTTCTTTGGCACAGTAATTTTAGAGCAGAAAAATGAGTAAGGGGCTTCGCACTCTACTTTATTCAGTTTGTAGGGAAAGTTATTCGGAAGGCAGGCGGAAGACCTCTGAAGTCTGCTAGCTTTTTGTTACTTGGGACGAAAGCAAATCAAAATTGGTAGTCAGCGGTCAATAAATCAAAACGCGGAGAATCACCTTTAAAACAAAATAATATTTCTGACGAGAGAGAAGTGTCGTCAGCTGCTCTTCGGTGAAGGAGTCGAATATCTCGAGGGTTCTTCTGAGGGTTCTTCTGAGAAAGAACGAGCGCCATTATACTTCAATATATAAGGTTAAGGAGGGCACAATTGTTCATTGCGCTGAATCCTCCTTTTTACTTCTTCGTCTCCTTTTTCTCTTTCCCCGACTCTGTGAGGGAGATCTTTTCCCTTTAGCTCTCTTCTCTTTTTCTGGGTTTTCTTCCGAACTAAGTAAACTGTTTGTTATCATCAGTAATTCGTTTGTAAGATGTGTGGGAAGTGGTTATTCACGTGTGGAGGCAGATCAGAAGAGGAGAACGGTCGCCAGAAACGATCCAAGTCCACGGTGAACCCAGTGGAACATGGGC
>ML777568.1:684376-698168 GCA_009831015.1 Picea engelmannii | reverse complement strand
TCGAAGAGGCAAGTGAACAGGAGAGGATCCCTTCCATAATAGGATCCATTGTACGGTGTTGCCCTACCTCAAGGGTTTCTATAATAAAGTTGTGGTTTTCTATATGGTTTCATATATCTTGTGTGGTGATTGTATTCAGATATATTTGGATCTATTGTAATATTTTGTATTCAGGTATTTGGTACTTACTCCTAGCAACCCATTATTTAACATATCCTCATAGCAATCTAGGGTTAAGGTTTTTGCATCCTCAACCCTTAATTAGTGTTAAATTTTTGAACCTTCTAGAATCTTCTTGAAATTCCAAATGTGAATAACCCCACATGTCTGAGTAATGGGGGATGACATGAAATCCACTTAGTACCATGGTGATTAAGAAAGTAGGCCGACTTGCAACAAACATAACTTCTGCATACAAACTCCAATTGAGGTGATTTTCACATCGTTAGAAATTTCTCATTGTGTAGAACAATGATAAGGGGCTAGGAGATATGCTCACAAAGTCTTTACCCCAAAACATGACTTTTGATGCCTTAAAATGACTCTAGAAGGTTCAAGAACCCAAAACTCCAAATAGGGACCTGCCACTAAAATGAGTCCTCCAAGCCAATTACTCCAATTTTTCCACCCACAAAATACCAAGATAAACAAAAAGTTATATAATGATCCATTCTTTATCAATCAAAATATCATTGATTTACAAAAACACCATTACATTAGCTATGGAAATGATTAGTTGGTTATTGAAGTATAGCTCTTTATACGTTATAGAAATCTTTTTCTTTATCATTTTCATTGATAACACTAAAAGAGTAACATTAGAGGAGAATGATGGATCTCATTATCTCATATCATTGTCTAAATAATGGATCAAAATATCTATTGAGACAGTCACAATGCTTTTCCATCTACATTATAATTGCCACACCCATTTTTCCATAAGCATTTTAGCAGTTGACGGATGAAGAATTCACGCCAAATGTTTCATAAAATATATGAAGGGAATGTTGTGAAATGGAAAAAACATATAATAGGTTATTGTTTCCACTGAATGGTAGGAAATTGTTGGGGCTTTAATTGTAATTTGGGCTTTGATTAAGAGGTGTAATGCAGTGCTTTGTGGAAACATTTTCCAAGGAAAATATTACCATAAAGATGGTGGAGGCCTTGGACAATATCGACAATTTGAATGGTAATATTTAGGATAATAAACAATTGTTCCTCCTAACTAACATAAATTGATCTTTATGGGAAAGCAAGTGAAAGAGGGATCAACTTTGGCTAATTATAAAATATAAAAGGAGTCGACCATGCACCACTTGCTTTATCTTCATGAAGGATCTTAAAGAAAAGGAATACCCTTCTCCTCTAATTATTTAAAATATTTTCCCTTTGAGGATTTATCAAAGATAAACAAACCTAATTTATTGACACCCTTCCTGGATTAAAAGAAAATACTCTTGGAGTATCATTTGTTCTGCTTTAGTTCGGACCACTAATTCTTCTCATCTTGAGAAGGTCCTTATGTGATACTTCATTGTGGATAAGGTAATGTCAACCCCAATCCTAATACATGAGATGATTTGTAGGTGCAATGGCCAATGACCCAACTAAAAAGCATCCAAAAGTGGGTATTTTATTCCTTGATTTGGGTTTTAGATGATACAATGGTGCTCCATTTATGTGCAAACGACTTTATAATCTTTAAATTTTCATTAGAGAACAATAGCCCATACGTTGCTAATATGGGTGCTTGGTTTATGGACAAATTATGCCTCTTTATGAAGCCACGACTGTAAGTTTTAAACATGTGAAGTAAAACTATGCATACATATTCTTAAGAAAAATAAAAATCAAACAATGGATCATACGCAAAGTACACAGAGATTTACGCGAGAAACCCTTAACCAGGAGAAAACTAGCCTTCCTTGGTGTCACACCTTTCAACTCTTCATTGTATTAATTTCACCATTCACAAGAAAATATATACAATATTTTAGGTATTATGTAGATTCCATAACCCTAATCCATTTACCCATATTGTATTACAACACTAATCTCTTAATCCAATATTAAATTAAAAAATCACAAAAAAATACCAAAAAATGCCCCCCAAAAAACATTTTGGGGCATTGCCCTGAAGTCAATGACTTATCCTAAGTAGGGGGGCCAAACCCACCCCCATAGCATAGGCGTACATCGTCAGGGGGAGGGATTGCCAAAATACAATGCACACCCCAGCCCACCCCCCCGCCACTCCACCTGTAAATAATATAACACATACCCCAGTATTCTTCCACTTGTTGTTTTTTTTGAAAGCCTCAGGTTCCAGTGATTGATACTATCACAAATTTAGGGTATCTACACCAAGAGAAATTATTTGTATTGAGAGGATTTGTAACATCCCCACTATAATCCACATGTTAATTAATGCATAATGTAGATATGAATGTGGCTATGGCCAAGCGATGTAATATGTGAATTGTATTTTTTGAATTTTAATAAATAAAATGTGATGTTAGGTGTTAGGGGAAATTGACAAAGACAAGGGATGAGTTTTCCAGAAGAGAAAGGAGTGTCTAAGAGGGGTCCAAGGGGGGGATTATTAATGGCTATTAATTCAAACACATTTTTCTAAATTTTATTATTATTGGGGAAAACCTTAATTTTTTTTGTTTGAACATATGAGATCCCAATCATTGAATACATGTAAGAGGGTGAGTGTGAGTGTTATGACCCAACGCCTTAAAAATGATAAGAAATCAATAAAACTAGGTCCACTTCGAGGGGGAACCTCCTTTACAATATATAAACTTTAGAACACAATATGAAATGAGATAATATGATCCTAATACTAGATCTCCTTGATATATATATGAGATACAAAGGGTTAAAATTATAACGAAAGGGTGCAAAGAAGGGTTCTAGCTGACCTACTAGAAATGTAATAATTCAATATCTAGGGCATAATAAGGGGTTTTATACATATTATGGTGATTTGTCTAGGGCTTAACATGCTCGTCCCCTTCAAAAAAGTGTTGTCCTCAACACTTGTCTAACCACGGATGCTTCTGCATGGAGAACACATATTCCCATGTTGTCTCTTCCACTAGTAGGTTCTTCCATTTGACGAGGTACTCTGTAATTGCTCGATTTCTCAACTGTTTAATTCTTGTTTCAAGGATTGTTTCTGGCTCTAGTATGATTTTCCCTTCTTTATTGCGATATGGTAAAATTGTTTGGACCGGGATTTTCTTGCCGATGACTATATTTAAGAAAGAAACATGGAATACTTGATGTACATGTGAAGATGAAGGCAACTCCAATTTGTAAGCCATACTTCCAATCCTTTGCAAAACCTTATAGTGGCCATAATATTTGGGTACTAGTTTATTGTCCTTCTTTTTTGTCTTGAGGGGCATTTGTTTATATGGTTGTAGCCTTAGAAATACCCAAACCCCCACCTCAAATTCCCTTTCATTTTGATGTTGATCTGCTTGTTGTTTCATCATATTTTGTTCCATAACCAAGTTGTCCTTCAATAGTTTTAGGACCTATTTTGGGTTCCCTATGTGGTCCTCCACTGCTTGAACCTTTGTATTCTCTTTCAAGGGTGATGTGATCGATGGAGGATGATATCCATAAAGTGCCATAAATGGGGACATTTTTATGAAATATGGAAGGATGTGTTGTAGCACCATTTCACTAGGGGAATCCACTTGACCCATTGTGTCTATTTATTGGATGCAAATCAACGAAGATGTCCTTATAGACATTTATTCACAATCTCAGTTTTCCCATCAGATTGAGGGTGGTAAGATGAACTATGAGCCAATTGAGTACCAAAACAAGAAAATAGTTCAGTCCAAAAATTTCGTGTGAAAATTGGGTCTTTGTCACTTACAATAATCTTGGGTACTTCATGTAGTTTTTGAACTATTTCCATGAATTTTGTTGCTAATGTGATTTCTTTAAAAGGATGATAAAGAGAGAAAAATGGGCATACCTTGTTAGTCAATCCACTACTACCATGATGACGATATTTCCTTCTGATTTTGGTAAACCTATAATAAAATCCATGGAAACTTCTTCCCAATGTTGGATTTTATAGCTAATGGTTGTAGGAGACCTGGAGTCTTGATTGTCTCTCCCTATGTTTTTCTCATCCAACCAATTTCTCCTCCAAATAGTTTAAACACATACCCACTTGTAGATATTCTATGATCTAGAGCTCCAACTCAATCTACATCAATAAACCCATGTATGTCCATCACTATGTCAAATCTTAGTTGTCATAAATGTGGCTTGTGGGAAGAGTTTCCATGTAGGATTGGTGGAAACTCTTCCCATAGTTCTATGAGCATAGTTTCCATCTAGGATGAGTGGCAACTCTACCCACAAGCATGTGGGTGGAGTTTCCACCCATCCTAGATGGAAAATCTTCTCAAAGACCTATGGGAGGAGTTTCCATGTAGGATGGGTGGAAACTTTTCCCATAGTTGTGTGGGAAGAGTTTCCACCCATCCTACATGGAAAATTTTCCCATAGGATTGCAGGTAGAGTTTACATGTTGGATGGGTGGAAACTCTGCCAAAAATCCTGTGGGAAGACTTTCCATGTAGGATGGGTGGAAAATATTCCCACAAGAATGTGGGAAGAGTTAGCACCCATCCTACATGGAAACTCTTCCCAAAGGACTGCATGCAGAGTTTCCATGAGATGAGTGAAAACTCTTCCCACAAGCATGTAGGTAGATTTTCCACCCATCCTACATGGAAACTCTTCCCATATGTCTGTGGGAATATTTTCCATCTAGGATGGGTGGCAACTCTACCCATAGGCATGTGGGAAGAGTTTCCATCCTACAAGATTGTAGGCATAGTTGACTCTTGGGTTCGAAAACTTGAGTCCACTATAAAAATGATGAAGAGATACTCAAGTCATGTTTACATTTAACCATTTAAACATTGCTCAAAACATGTATGACTTGAATTGTATTTTATGCAACAATGAAACTAGAATCATAGGGCACAAATGATATTAACAATTATGGAATCGAAAGAACCCATTTTTTGGCAATTTATGGTGCTCAAGATACAGAAGTGTCCAATGACACTATTTGATACACATTATGCTCAAATAATAAGGCCACATATGAATATAACTAAAGTGAAATAAACATCTTGATAGCATGAAAATGAAATGATACCATACAATGTGTTGTACAAAAATAATACAATGTTCCATCAGTCCCATTGAATATAGGCCATTGAAGATTGGTTCTCATCTTTTTACTTTGTCTCTTTATCACAACAATAGTTATTTTCCTTTGTGTTGTTTCTTTCGGTGGGTTTTTTTAAATAAGTCCATCCTCGATTTCAAGTGTAGATATACTTTTCCCTTGATCATTTCATTTACAATAAATATTTTGTTAATCAAATGTTTTTGTAATAGAAAAATAATTAAGTTAAGATACATAAAAAATATAGTGTTGATATTAAAGACTTAATGTTGATAAGTACCACATAACTCGCTAGTAGATGGTTTGGAAAAACTTGCTAGTAGATGGAACACCATTTTGGTGTGTCTCAGTAATAGTATTTGGTGAAGGGGAAAGTAATGTCACTTGAAATTGTTTTCCCTTATTACAAGATCTTCCATACCAATGTGATTCAATGTAGGCCTCTTCACCATATTTTTGTATTGTCCTTGAACGAGCAAGAAATTTACTCTGCAATCATGAACATAAAAAGGTAAAATTTGAAATTGCTTAAAATCTAAAATGGAAATAAAATGGATACCATGTAATATGTAAAAGTGACTTATAGTTGGTTGTGTAGTTACTTATATTTTAGATTGTTTCACCCATGAGTTAAACAATTGTTTCACTTGATGAGGAGTCACATCAGAGAAATGATAGGCCAACTCTGTTGCAATATCCATATCAATTGTAGTCAAACACTTTTCATATTCAAGCCGAAGTTAGTTTTTAATAATTGGAGGGACACGTTTTCTTTGTTTTTGTTTCTATAAGATACCTTCTGATATCATCACCATATTAAAAAATCATTCCCTCATATCATTAACAAGACACATTTGTCATGGTACAATGTGTTTCGATAATCTATACCAATGCATCCACTTTGTTCTCCTTGATTGGTATTCAAATTTTTCATCTCCCTATGTTTACGTTCCATTACCTCATTTCTTAAATGACCCAAGGTATGAGGATGGCAAGCCTTACTCATATGAATAACATATTACCCTTAATCCTACAATGAATGCTCCACATGTTGAGTAAAAATTAGAATCCACCTACTAAATACATGATGTAATTTCACTAATACTACATGAAAAATAATTGTACTTTACTCATACATAGAGGCATCACTTCCTATAGACCCTTGCAATTGAAAAGTGTGGAATTATTTGTAATCCCCCAACATTCTCACCAATTTTTTGTATTTTTCTTCATCTAGTAGATCTTTAATAACCTAAATTGTAAAATGACTAATACTTCAAAAAAATTGAATACCAATAATAATTCTATATGTTTAAAAAATTATAGGAAGATTTTGTCTAACATTGCTCCATCAGATTTCCCATAGTTCAAATCCATGTACTCATTTCTTGATTCCCCAATATTACATACATCTCCATTTCTTTCTAACTCATCTCAAAGTTGAATGAACTTTTATTTATCAAGCCCTTAGTTGAATTTTTCTTGTCAAACTCTTTTACTATTTTCTAAACCTCATGAAAAAATTTCAAAACAGTTTGAATTATAGCATGACAAGCACAATATACCAAATTGGACATTGATCCAAGTATTAACTATAATTTCCGACAAGTTAATTTATATATTAACAAAATAATAAATTCTATAGAGGAATTACTAGATGCAATTTCGAGAATTGCTTCACAGTATTCTTTTAGAATGAAATTCCTAACTTTCTTTGTTACCATGGCTCTGAGTCCTTATGAAAATGAGCATGGATAACCGCCTTAAGCCATAATGGCAAAAAAAGTGCCTTCATCCATATTGGCAAAAAAATATAGTTCAATGAGATAGGAAAAGATATAAATAAGTCACTACTACTAAAGAAGGAAATGGCACATGCACAATTTTATGGGTGTTTGAATTCTAAATGTGCAGAATTGATTTTATTTATCCTTTTTAGATTACTGTATGCTTTTGGGGTAGCCCAGTGCACTCCCACAGTACTTTATCACTGAGTGTACATCCTAATCCCATTGACCTACTTTTTGATAATTTGTTAGACAATGAAAAAATAATCTTATCTTATTACACAACCTTGTTGCACATGGTCTAAGAAACACAACCACTACCATGGACGCTGACAAAACTCCATCTCCAAATGCCCCATTGGTTCAAAGTAATAGAAATTTTCCACTACCATGGACGCTGACAAAACTCCATCTCCAAATGCCCCATTGGTTCAAAGTAATAGAAATTTTCAGCTAGTTTTTTATGTGACTTCATTTTAATGGCTAAACATACTTATTGTTAAATTAAGTATGTTAAATGATTTCATATTTGTACTTATTGTTAAATTAATTTCTTAGCGGATTCATTCTTCTTTTCTTGCTATTTTCTCTTTTCTTGGGTTATCAATAAGAATGGCTCCTTTTAAGATAAAATATTAATTTTTTTTTTTTGGTGTTTACCATCAAACTATATCTTTTATAGCTTGTGTATATCTTCTACAAAATAATTATATTTCTTTCTAATGGTTAAATTTAAAGTTTTTTTTTATGAAGATAAAATATTAATTTTTTCCTTTTTGTGTTTACCATCAAACTATATCTTGTGTATATCTTCTACAAAATAATTCTAGATTTCTTTCTAATGGTTAAATTTAAAGTTGTTTTTTTTTTTATATTTGCAAGTTAGATAGATGCAGTTGTAAAATGAAAAGATGTGGATTTTTCAAGGAAAGAATCAATAAAAGTTGCAACTTCTAGTTGTAAGGGATTTTTTTTTTTAGAAAAACAAGTATTGAAATTCCCACATAATTTGTGTGGTCTCATATGGAATATACTATGGAAAAGGTTCTACATCCATGAAATTCTTTCAATCAGGACAAGTAAAGTGTTCTGAGACAATGAAGGGTAAGCTGCAAAACTTTTGAGAATTTGAAACGAGATTTTAGGTATGAATTGAAGAAAGGGATGTAAGGAATCGTCTTTACAAGATTTTGTGGAGTGATATTGAAGTAGTAGTGGATTTCATATTGTTTGAGATGAAACTCATAAAAATGGAGTTTGAAATGGAAAAGCTAAAGAGAAACATAGGTGATAACTTTCTCCAAATATGTTTATCTACATACTTCCAAATTTGGTTCTTTCTTTTATTGCATTGAAAATATTTTAAATGTGCTTGAAAATTGACCAAGAACCTTCATTGCAAGTATTTGATTTCCATCTCTCCATCTATTCATCTATTGGTTTCCCTATGCTCCACCATTTATATCTTTGTTTATTATTGAGAAGAAGTAGAGATCCTAAATCACTTGCAGTTTGTGTGTCCATATTTCATTTGTATCTCTGCTTGTATATCATAGTAGTTTTCCTCATTTATTTAATGATTTCCAATATTTGAATAGGTACACTAGAATTTGGAAACATAGACAATGAAACTTCTGCAAACAAAGAAGCTGTAAATTATGGGAATTGTCTTCCACTGATTTGGATATAAAAGGAAATGACATTGACTATTCTAACATAAAAACTTTGAAGAAGAAAAATGGTTTTCTGATTTAAATTAAAATTCATTCATGGATAACGCATTGGAGATAGATGCAAACAAAATAATTTAGAAGAATGGAGGTGTTCATCAGTGGATATAAAAGGAAATGACATTGACTATTTTTACATAAAAAATTTGAAGGAGAAAAATGGTTTTCTTATTTAAATTTAAATTCAATCATGGATAATGCATTGGAGATAGATGCAAACAAAATAATTTAGAAGAATGGAGGTGTTCTTTCAAAGGAAAAAAGTGATCACACTACCATACAAACTTTGAAGGAGAAAAATAGGTTGTCTGATTTAAATTTAACTCCACTCATGGATAATGCATTGAAGATAGATGCAAATGGAATAATTAAGAAGCATGGAGGAAAGCTTCTTGCAAAGACCAAAAGTGAACACATTGTTGTCCAAACTTTGAAGGAGAAAAATGGGTTGACTGATTTAAATTTAAATCCAATCATGGATAATGCATTGGAGATAGATACAAATAGAATAATTCAGAATCATAGAGGCATGCATCTTTCAAACAATACAAGTTACCCCACTATTGTATAAACTTTGAAGGAGAAAAGTTAGTTGGATGATTTAATTTAAATCTATTCTTGAATAATGCATTGGGAATAGATGCAAATGGAATAATCCATAAGCATGGAGGTTTTTATCACTGAAATTTCATCCGCACATGGTTACAAGAACTCAGCATCATCAAATAGTGATAAAGTCATCCATGGACCTGAATTAACACCAAAGCATTCATAAAGGGTAAAAAACTATACAAAGTAGTGAAAAATTGAAGGGCGCTATGAAGACACTAGGTGCGCACACACATGCGCGAAACAGGAACGCAAAAATCGCGCACATGTGCACGATGCACGACTATTATCGAAAAAATCCGTGCACCTGAGAAACGACGCATTTATGAGAGTGGTCGGCCTCCCACCCACTTATGGTTCAACTCCCAAGCCAATTTGACACTCAAATCTGGACTGGATTTGACTGGATGGCTGGTCAAAGACCTAGAAATGCCCTAATTAGCCTCTTTTCACACTACAAACTGGTTGAACAATAGCTCAAAGGAATGCTATAAAAAGGCCATGGATACACTTCATTTTTCAAGGAATTCAAAGAAAAGTTATGCTGCCATTATTCTCTTGAGGACTCCATTCTTGCCAAGAATATATTTGCACCATTGCATTGGGCAATCCATCTCACCCCTTGAATGGATTTGCAAAGAGTTCTTTCATCATTTTCCATTTTTCTTTGTTGTAAGAAGAGCTTGCTAGTGGGGGTCCAAGAGCCCTTCCTTGGAGGAAGAAGGGACTCATAGTCCCCTTGCTTCTCGGTGTATTCTTTCACTAATATATCAGCCTCATCATTGGTGACATGGGTCTTATTGTTCTTTTTGTTTCTATGTCCCTATGCTCATAAATTTAGTTATTATTGCATTTCTTAGTTTAATTCTTAATTGTTGTTTTTTATTTCTTTCCCTAACTCTTTTCCTTGCAGCCGTCCTACTCAGCAGACCCAACTGAGCTTGCAAGCACCTCTATTTTGCTCACTAAGGTGGCGGAAGAGGCGCAACAGATTGACGACTCCACTGGGGAATAGGTATCAATTTCCTCCCCCAATTGGGTTTTTATTGCTCTTCTTTTAGTTTGTTTAACTTTCAGGTGCATCAACCGGCCTAAGATGACTTGCCAATCATCCAATTCCAAGGAGAATTGAGAGAAATCCACCCGGATTTTTCATTCTCCACCGTGTGTCACCTGTGCGTGGGTATTTTACCCCACAGATGCGCATCGTGCACACATGTTCTTAAGTGACAGCTATGTTCTGCACACGTGCGCCTTTTGACTTATCTCTGTTCACACACATGCACTCTGTGCACCTTTGTCTCCATTAGGAACCACGCATCTGTGCAAAAATTCACATTATAATGTTGTTGAGATGTGGGGAAGGCCATTTGCCTTATTAAAAATGATTTCAAGCATGTTTTAAAGCTGCACCACACTTAGTCCCCTCATCATATAAAGGGGTTAGTCAAAAACACATAGGCACTTAGGGAGTTAAAATCAATTTCCTCTTTTGCTTTCATTTTCGCCACGTGGATGGCTTGTTTTGACTCACAATATAAGTTGGGAATCATTTTTAATCACATTTAACTTGCATTGGGACCATAAGTCGAGTAACAATCACTTATTATGCTCTTCTCTCGCGCCTCCAAGTGACCTTGAGAATCAAAAAAAGATTGTGAAACAATTTCACCTCCCTTAAAAAGTTTAAAACCTTTAAAACCTTTAGGAAGAGGACAACGACCCTTCTTGGGACCCCTCTTAGTTTACTTTTTCAAACACATCTTAATATTGTAATGAGCCCATACATGCCCACATGCTACAAAGATAGGATAGTGCTTGAAGTTTACTTTCTTAGATCAAAACACTAGGAGAGTTTAAAGGTTTTGTAATGGGCCCATACATGCCCTCATGTTCAATCTAGGATAGTTTCAAAGATTTTCTTAGATTACATCACAATAGGGGGTTAATGGGATAGTAACGGACCCACATGTCCACACGCTAGCTTCCTACGGACTTTTGATGTACGCAAGGTTGTACCAAAGGCACTCAGTTAATTAGGTAATCAACACTTGTAAGGAGATACCTACAAGTCAAATGTTCCTAACACCATAAGGCAGGGAGATACCCATGAAGGGTTGAAGGATGAGGTCTGGTTGTTCTGTGCGTCCCCCCTTGAGGCACCCACCTCTTGGATGGGATCCAACCCGTGACCCATTTCTTAGGCCGAAAATATAAATGTCGCACTTTGACCGAGGTACCTAGTAACCAAATTTTAAGACATCTACCCAGGTGGAAATTGTGGGATGAAATTGCACCTTGATTGGATTTTGTGTGGATATTGGGAAATATCACCAGCTCTTTCGGGATATTCCCCCTTTACCCCTCATTATAACCAATTATTTCATCCTTCACTAGTTTCTCTTCCAGTGACTTCAGACCCCACTGTTGAGTACTATTGGAAGGTCCAGTGCTATTTGAGAGGAAGGACGTTACGTCTTCTAGGACACAAGTATTTGTTTTCTTTTGATTCCCCACGTGGAAAAAATCCACTTACCCACATATATGCTTCTTTTTCAAAAAACATTTTATGTATGATGCACCTCTGATTACAGTTTGATTTGGATATATATATTGTGTAACACTCAATGCAAAGGCTCATGTTTCTGTATTAATCTCACCACTATTTGCACACATTCACGTAGCTAGTCGGAAATCATAGGTGAACCACAGAACCCCCGTCGTTCATGGCGCTTGCTCAACCTCCCTTCTATCTTAGGGGGAGTGTCTGGTCTTGCCCACTCTTCGGCACTACCTTCACACACTCCTGTGAGTGCTACTATTTTAGGATCAGCTTTTCTTGGTTCTACATTACTTGGGTCCACTTCCCAAGGTCATCTGTCCACTCGCTCTCCTTTACACAGAAGCAGGGGACCAACTTCCTCTCAAGGGGGAAGCACCAACCCACCTAGCCCCCTTCAAGGGTTAGGTTCACAACACACTCACACCATGGCAGAAGCTAATCCTCAACCAACACTCCTGATGCCATATTTTGCCTCTCTTAACATACCATATCAAAGCAAACTTACCAATGATCCTATATCGCATGACCCCACTTGGCCTACAATGCCCACCAAACTACCTTCAGACATACCCAAGTTTGAAGGAAAGGCAAGTGATGACCCTGCCAACCATGTCATGAGCTTTCACCTATGGTGCTCTTCCAATAACATCATGGATGATTCCATTAGACTGCACTTATTTCAACACACACTTACTGGCCCATTGGCCAAATGGTATGTAGATGAGAAGTCAGGATCCCATGCAACTTTCGAGTCCTTGGCCAAAGCATTCTTGAATTTCTTCCAATTACCAATCCGCCATGACAATGGTCTCGAACTACTCTCTAACTTCAAACAAACCTCAGCCACACACATTGCTGATAACATTCACGAGTGGCGTAGGCGACGTAGTTTATGCAAAGCAGAAACCACCAAACAACAATGTCTTGACTGGTTTCTTAGATCACTTGTCTCTCTCCTTGGTAAGGACGTCGCTTCCACTTTCCCTTAGTCAGAAGAGGAAGCCATCAGTAAAGATCAACAATATGACCTCATCTATTCCTAGTCAGGGTACTTATACATGGTCCTTCCTGATCTCCCAAAACCTATGCCATTTGGCCAAGACAAACCTGGGATGTCTCACTCAGCAGACGGACTGATTGGAAACACCACTCACCACGGTCCACAACCCCAAAAACCACCAATGTATGGAACACCTCAATACCCGCCGACATATGGGGGAACTCCTTATTACCCCCCACCCCCTTATCAACAACCATACCCTGTTGCTATACCACCACCCATTAGTGGACCACCGCCGGCACCCCCCATACATCCACCTATTCCAATGAGTTCTGGTACCCCCTCTACCTCAGCCTATAGTACTAGTGAGATCACCATACCTTCCTATGTACCTTATGGATCGTTACCCCCACAAAATCCGTACTTTCCATTTCCTGGTCCCCCACAACCCATGGCTCCCCCACACCCTCATGCTGGGGTGAATTTTGTTCAACCTTCTCCCGTTAAACAATATCAAAATTTTGAACAACTGAATATGGCCAATCTGACTCATCCGTCGAACAATGCCAAAAAGAAAGGATGAAACAGGAACAACAACAACTTAGGTCAAGGCGGGAATCCACCCCAACAGAACCAACCTACTGGGGGAAACCAGAACCATGGGAATCAGAACCCCTAGGGGGGAAATAATAATAAGCATCAAGGGAGAAACAACAATAATGTTAAAACCAACTTCCCTTGTGCTCTTTGTGCTGATTTTGTCCATTACACTCATCATTTCCCCCAAATCGCTGATTTCAAACGGCTGAAATATTCCAGTAATTTACCTCGTCCTCCCACCCCGCCTGCCCCTCAGTAGGC
>ML777568.1:658213-684347 GCA_009831015.1 Picea engelmannii | reverse complement strand
TGCAAAATCCTATTCCACACCAAGGGGTGATAAACACCCAATAGGATATGCAGCCTCCCCCACCTCAGGTGGGACAATACCTCAATCCGAACAATCCAACAGATCGCACGATCCTCCTCACTAGTGAGGAAGAAATCCTTCTGCAAACACGTAACCATCAGTATCATGCACCCGCCGAGTCTCCTCCCATCCCTCTAGATACAAACCTCGTTGGTGATCCCCCGCCCTAACATTGAGCCACCTCTTCGCATCCCTCACATCCCATTGTGCAAGAATGTCCACAAACCATAGGCTAGGGCAGCTCATAACTATAGTTTGGTCGATGACTTAGAACAATCCCCGGCTGCCATGTCAGTCTTAGAGGTCTTGCAAACTTGCCCCACTCAGCGAAAATCATTACTTTCTGCCTTGGGGGCAGTCGATCCATCATATACTCGCCGCATTACATTTGATCTTGACAGTAGCGAACCTCTCCTTCCCGCCTTGATCGCTTTTCAAATCCCAGTAAAAATATGGAACATCACAGTTCATCGGTGCATCATCGATGAAGGTGCATCTACATGCATTATTTCCAAATCAGTATGGCAAAAACTTGGTTCCCCGGAACTCATACCCTCTACCATCACCTTACGAGCTTATGATGGACGATCATCCTCTCCAGAAGGGCTCTTCCAAAATGTCTTTGTAGAACTCGAGGGAAAAACCATTCTCATCGACATCGAAGTTATTGATGCCCCGATCGATTATAATATCCTGTTCGGTCGTAGCTACATGTATGCTATGAAGGCAGTTGCCTCTTCCGTCTTTCGCACAATGATGTTCCCCCACAATGGGAAGATCATTACCATTGACCAGGTTTCCCATTACAAACCTAACCCATCTGCCAACATCGATAACATTATTCCTCTCATTCACACAAGTCATGACGCATATCCCCTTGTGTAGATGGGGCCTGGAATTTTTAAAGATCCATCATTGTTAGGAACTTACCATGGATCACCACCGCTCCTTCATCCTTCCAATCAGGTATGTGTCATATCATCTAACAGAACTCACACAGAGGATACTCTTCCTCCTCAGGAGGCTTCAGTCATTCCTGACATCCCAATAGTTGCAGAACCCCCCCCTCACGAGCCTCCTGCGAACTCGTCAACCTCAACAGTTCACGAATCCACCTCTCCTCAAGGACATATCCCAGTCTGGGAGACAGTTCCCCAAGACATCACTCAAATCCCTTTCTTTTACCCTCCCCCAGGCATCGAAGCTTTCCAGGTAGCAGCAACGCTTACCCTCCCCAATATGGTGTTAGCAATTCCAGTTTGGTATTTACATCCCCCCAAGATGGTCCCTCGACCATCCTTTCCCCCCCAAACAGAAGGAATCCCAATGTCGATTCCCATACTTACTCCCACCATACCCACTACAGCCCCCCTCACTACCCCTACTGCCACAGTTGGGGGTAGGCGAAGGAAGAGGGAACCCACAGCTACACTTCCTCCGCGTGTTCAACCCCCTTGTGCACTCTGTGAGAAAGATGGACACCAAACCAACAATTGCCCATCCCTACCAAAGTTATGGAATTTGATCCCACTCAATCAAACTCCCTCAACACTCGCCACTATAACCGGTACTGCCACTACCACCCCTCATTCAAGTAGCAAAGGGTTGCGCACCAAATTCGCTTGCGCTATATGTTCAGAATATGGCCATTATACCCACCATTGCCCGACACTGCCACGCTTTCGGCAGACATTAGCCACAGTATGCCAGAGCAACCCTAGTCTTGCTACGTCCTCCTCAACAAATATCACTGGCATCCATTATGTCACCACTTCAGTCAATGAACGTATGAGATGCCCTTGCTCTCTATGTGAATCATTAGATCATTTTACATACCAGTGTCCTATGATCATTGAATACAGGCTGCGCCAATTGACCCTACTTCGATGACCCACCGAGTCGATAGTTGATCTTCCCTCATTACCAACAGCTCTTCATGTCATTTCCCTCGAACCCGAGGCCCTTCCAACACCCCCATAGTTCTTAGAGGATGTATCTGAGGATTCACTCCCCAATCCCCCCAACTCTCCCGCTCATTTCCCACCGGAAACTTTACACCCAACTACCACGGGTAATCCTCAGTACTTCAATATCTGTTTTATGTTGAGCGAACCATCGTCAAATCCTTCCATCATTCCCCCTACTTCTTCATCACCAAGGAGTAGCCCCACACCAACAATGACCGATATCACTCTTCATGACCCCTTGTATTCCCATCACTTCCATTGTGACGAGGAAATACTTGAAGCGGTAAACAACCCTGACTACCCATGGGATGCGCTACACCATCGCGCACTCTTCTTTCTACTAGGAGTGTCCACGCCTCCTAACCAACATCCCATATACGCAGTCAAAACCAAGGACTTTATCTCATCAGGGCCTATCGATTGGTTCAAAAACCCCATTCCCGCCCCTGATGCTTTTGAAGAAGGCAACATGGCCAACATTTCCCCGACCATTAAAATCGACATTTCCATAAAAAATGGCGTCATCGAGGAAATCACCATTGGCGTTGCTTGCACTCCTCAATAAATCATCACCTACAAAGCTCTCTTCCAGGAATATCGAGATATTTTTTCCTGGTCATACACGAAAATGCCTGGCCTTGATCCTTCTATCGACGAACATTGCATCAACACCTGGCCCGACATTACACCCATTCGTCAAAAACAGTGACCGCTACACCCTTCCAAAGAAATGACCATCAAAGATGAGATTGACAAATTACGCGCTGTTGGGTTCATCTACCCCATCGCCTACACATCATGGGTTTCCAACCCTATACCCGTTAACAAAAAACAGGGCACTATCTATGTCTGCACAGACTTTTGCGATCTCAATCACGCATGTCCCAAAGACAACTTTCCAACACCCTTTATCGATCAAATCATCGACAAATGTGCAGGCCATGAATCTCTCTCTTTCATGGATGGCTTCTCTAGTTATAATCAAATTCAAATTCACCCAACCGATCAATACAAAACTACATTCACTACCCCTTGGGGTACTTTTTCTTATCTTGTCATGCCTTTTGGCTTAAAGAATGTTGGTGCCACTTTCCAACGGGAAATGACATATATTTTTCATGATCTAGCTCATATCATCCTCGCATACTTGGATGACTTCACAGCTCAATCCAAGAAATGCACCCAACATCTCGATGATTTACGAATCATCTTCCAACGGTGTCGTCAGTACAACATCCGCTTGAATCCCCTCAAGTGTGATTTCTGCGTCTCCGCGGGGTGCCTCCTTGGTTTTATCATTTCCCAAAGCGGTATTACCGTGGACCCCCTCAAAGTCCAAGCTATCACCAAAATTCCCCCTCCTCATAATTTACGGCAACTCCAGATCCTACAAGGCAAGGCAAACTTCCTACGACGATTTGTCCCTGACTACACCATTCGCGCACATGGTTTCCTTCGCTTACTACATCACGACATCCCATTTCACTGGGATGAACATGCCCAATAGTCCTTTGATGATCTTAAAATGGCCCTCTCAAATTCCCCTTTAATCAGTGCACCTAACTATAATCGTGACTATATCCTCTACGTATCAGCATCAGTTGTCTCAGTAGCAGGAGTTCTCATTCAGCTAGGTGATGGCAATCATGAGTATGTCATTTATTATGTTATAAAAACCTCTCAGGGCCACCCTTGAAGTATAACACGAAGAGAAACTCACTCTCGCAATCATCCTTGTAGTCCATAAACTGCGTCACTACATTCTACTACGCACAACTAAGTTTGTAGCAGATTCCAACTTGATGCAATACTTACTCAGTCGTCGACAAATTAATGACAAATTTTCTCGATGGATCGTCATCCTTCAGGAATACAATCTTGAATTTTCAACACCTAAGAGCAAGAAATCCCTCATTCTCGCCGAACTTGTCACAACCCTCGCTTTTGACACCGCGAGTGCCCCAATCAACATTGACTTTCCTGACGAACACCTCTTCTACATCACTTCAGATGATCCTTGGTACGGAGACCTCCTCGTCTACCTCCAAACTCAAAATTTCAGTATCCACCTTTCACACGATGATCGTCGTCGTATTCTCCACCAGGCCCCTCGCTACCTCCTCATCGGAGACATCTTATATCGATGGGGAGTCGACACCATCCTTCGTCGATGCTTAACCATTGATGAGGCCGATAGAGTCTTAAATGACTGCCACAATGGTGCATGTGGGGGCCATCTGTCGGGAATATCCACTGCTCAGAAGATTATCCGAGCAGGGTACTTTTGGCCTACTTTGTTTCACAATTGCATTCATGCCGTGAAATGATGTGATTAATGCCAACTTTACACCAACAAAGCCCGAGCACCACCTTCTCTTCTTCATCCAGTCATCACTGCCAACCCTTTTTGTAAATGGGGCATCGACTTCATGACTTGTAATCCCCCCTCCAACAATGGTCACAAATACATTGTTGTTGTAGTCGATTACTTCACCAAATGGGTAGAATCTATGCCCACTTTGAACAACACCGTTGACACTGCAGTGTGTTTTTTCTTTAACCACATCATCTCTCACTTTGGAGTACCACTCCAACTTGTTTAAGATCACAGGAAGCACTTCGAGAATGAGATCTTCGTCAAACTATCATCTCAGCTAGGATTCTCTCACGAGTTTGCCTCACCATATTACCCTCAATCTAATGGATAGGTCGAAGCCGTTAACAAGGTTCTCAAGACCATGTTACAGTGCATGGTTAATAAACATAAGACCAATTGGCATCATATGTTGTTTTCCGCGCTATGGGCTTACCGTACGGCTGTGAAAACTGCTACTAGTTTCACACCATTTCATCTAGTCCATGGAGTTGAGGCTACTCTTCCCATTGGGTGTGAAATTCCTACCTTACGCACCGCAATTGAGCTCTTACCTGACACTGCTCCAATGGAGCAGCACTTTCTGAACTTAGAGTCTCTGGATGAAGATAATCGATCTTCGTTACAGAACAATGAGGCAGCTAAAAAATGTTCAAAGGCTACCTTTGATCGACATGTCAACCTTCGCTCATTTCGTGACGGTGACCTCGTCCTTACCTACAACATCGCTCATGATACCTTTGGCCATTGCAAATTCGAGTCACTATGGCATATCCCATACATCATTCAACATTGCCTCACCAAAGGTGCATATATTTTGGCCTCTCCCGAAGGCCTCTCTCTCAAAGAACCCGTCAACGGGTTTACTTAAAGAAATTTTATGTTTAAACGTAGTCATTCTACTTTAGGTTATTTTCTTTTTTAGTGTTTTTAATCTTTGTTCTCCATCCCTCACGTCTAAACTATCATTTGTTCTCTTGACAGATGCCTCCTCCACCAACCTACCACATCGGTTATGCTGACGGTGCCAGCCATTGGACACAAAATCTCGCTTCGGCCACTTGGGTTCTCTATACCCCCTCACATGAAATGCTCCATTCGAGCAGCATATGTTTGGGTTCAACGACCAACAACCAAGCCAAATACACTGCTGTCATTGGCCTCCTGGTCGACACCTAGCATCATCGTATTCGTCACCTTAGCGTCTTCCTCGACTCTCAACTAGTCGTTCTCCATCTCAACAATGTGTACCACGTACGCGATCCTTGCCTCTTTCGAAAATACTTGCAGGTTAGGATTTTATCTCGACATTTCGATTCCATTACATTTACACATATTCCAAGACAATTGAATCAAATTACAGATAACATAGCTAACATGGTGTTAGATTGACATATATCCCATCAATCTACCTCTACACATACATAAACATATCAAAAAACCTATCACAACATATATATAGAATAGACATCATCAAAACATTAACAAAAAACATGTAAACACCACATAGATCTCAAATGTGTATACTCATGTATATATAAAGGTCCACAGTGCCATCCAAATGTTTACATACAATACATACAACTACCCATAGGCCAATGAAGCACCTCGGTACAAAATGGGCTCACCAGCCTATATACAAAAATATATATACATCAGTGCATAGAGCACCTCTCATGGTGCCTCTAGAGCACCACTGCCTGCTCCTCCCTTAGACGGTGGTGGCCCACCACCACCTGCCCCTCCCTCAGGCGGTGGTGGTCCACCCCCTACTGGTCCCTCCTGCCCCGGCGACAGTCATCTGGTCATCGCAGCACCATCCACTACTGCTCGTCGTACTATGGCCTGCCATGGAGGTGGAACCCCCACGCAGTGCTCCGGGATACCCTCATCCTGGATGCGAGACCATATGCCCTCAGGCACATCCTGTAACACCACCTCCAGATGATGGTGTATGTCCTCAAAATCCACTCCGGCAGCTGCCGGAGGAGAGTGTGATGGCCCAGCACCAGGGTCATCAAACCGGCGCCTCCTCTCTTCCCTCTCCGGCTCAGTTGGTCGCACCGTGGCATCCTCACGCCAACGTCTCTCTCCCTGCGACAATTTCTCCGGCTCCCAATGAGCCGACGCTCTCTACAACTCCACCTCGCACTCGTGAGGTGCCACATATGCACATACAAACACACAACAGATAGTATCAACATCTATATCATATACATATGACATGCTATCTCAAAAACACAAAAACATACGTATCAACATCATCAACATACCTCGACGGTCAAACACCTCCCCTAGAGGTAGCACCATGTCTGGATCCTCCCGGAAGTCGACCTCGACATAGGGGTACCGTAATATCACTTGTGGCATCTGCCGCCATACCCGCGCCACCTCTATAGTGAAAAAGTGGCCACCCTCGCCACCACCATGGCGAAGCAACACTGTCGACCATTGCCGCAGTCGCGGCTCTCGCACCCCAGGTGCACCCAATAAAATCCTAGGGTCCAGCATCGACACCCTCTCTAGAAAACAAGCCACCATAATAGACCCGAAGGCAAACTCCCCCATATCCGTGGACCGGCAGTGGTCTAGCTACCCTACCATCCTGGCATGTAGCGTCAGCCCCCAGGCGAAATGCTCACCAGCTAGTACTCTCTCCATCACCATTAGCTGGCCCCCACTAATCCGCTGTGTCACCAACGACCCATAGACACTCACAATCATCGCTGCTATACAACGATGCGCCAGGGCATCCATCGCCCCAATGCTCACAATCGTCCCAGACATAAAGTTCTGACCTGAACAGTATCTCCGACCAACGGTCGCTAGGGCCAGATCCCTCAGTAACACTAGCTCCGCCGGTAGGAGAACACCCCGAAACGGGAGCCCAGTCAAGAAGTACACATCCTCCATCACAGTGAAGGGGATCTGCTCTCCCCACACAATGAAGCAATGCAGGTCCGGATTCCACATCCGGATCAGGAACTGCAGGAGATACTCCTGCGCCCGTATCAACGGGAACTCAAAGAACTTCAGTAGCCCATAGGCTGTCAAAGTTGCACGTACACCTGGCTCCTCAATAGCCATGACGTCTCGCAGCTGGGACCAATATCTCTCTCACCAACCCACTGGCATTGTGCAAACTGTTCACCTGCATCCACAACAAAGAGTCTTATATTAGCCCAAGAGACCATCAAAAACATCATAAAGATCAATTTTACACCCGTCAACCTTACCTCTAAGGCGTGGCTGTTTAAACCCATAGGCACACACACATGTGTGCCTATTCACTACACACGCGTGCATGTATGCGCGCCTGTTCACTACACAGGAACGCACATATACGCGCATGTTAACAACACAGGTATGCTCTCAAGTGCGCCTATTAACTACAGAGGCGCGCTCTAGTGCACGCCTGTCCACGCCACAACCGCGCACAAATGCGCAGCTGTATAGCCGACAGGCGCGCACATAGTGCGCTCCTTTTACCCCCTCACTGACACCCCCATGTGTGTCTATCTGGTGGGTAGGCACACACGTGTGCGCACTTACTTATGGATCGCCCACGCACGTATGGTCCACATCCACAAAAACCTTCTGTACGGCCCTCCGTACAACCCCTGCCCAAACAATGAAATTTTATTTCTATGCAGGATGATCAGACCACTAACCTAAAGCTCACTAATCATCAATCAAATGCCTCATCCTCCCCGAATCTCCAAATCTCCTTTGAAAACTACTCGTCCAGTCACTATCACATCAAGTACAAATGAGGTGGCAATGTGGGCCCTACAACTATATATAAGCCTTTTTGCCAAACTTCCACTCGTCATTCCGGGAGCTCCGTGTGTCCTTTTCTCGATCCGTCTTCAGCTACAGGATCAATATCCCATCATCTACATTACGATAGTCTCTGGGCCTCTTTTCAGCCTGAGACCCCGAGACGCCATTTTTTTCACACCCTGACCAGGTACGCATGCACATATTCAAAATTATCAAATACATGCTCATATATTCATTTCTATTCAGATACTATTCACGTCGGGTATTTGTTCTTTGTTATGTGTGCAGGTACTTGGTCATCATCCTCTAGCACAACCCCTTCAGGTATATACTCAGCACTGGCATGTAGTCATTCCCTCTGAATCTCACTTGCATCTCCAGTCACACCCTCTGACGTTCGCCTCTAGGATCCCCATTTCCGGCTCTGCAGTACCAATACCTCCATTTGCATCTTCGATACTGTCACCCGGTAGTACTCTTACCCACATGAGTTGTCCCATTCATAGCACCTTTTTGCGCTTTTGACACTCATGCTGTTTTTCATAACCCTTTAGGGATGGGAGTCTTGTTAGTCTTACATCATGTCACGAATCAACCACATACTCCTTCTCCTCATTATGCTAGCTCTCCCAACGGACTCCCAGATTATCTCTTCATGGTTCTTTTTTTGACTGCACCTCCGCAGTATCATGAGCCTTCCATTTCATCCACAATCAGTTTGCCCATCTGCAAATTTCCCTTCATTTCATTTGCCTCATACAAAAACCCACCCATGGGGCCCCCACCCTCCACCAGTTCTCTGAGCACATTGCGCCCTACCCGGGCCAACCATATCACACTGGGGCACTCGTTTCTGTATTTGTACACTTCTCCCAAAAATATTCTTTATTTATTGTACAAACACCTTTTGTTTCTAGAAGTTAGATTACCCCTTTTTGTTATCACCTCTGGCGATCTTTTCCCCTATTTTGGCAAATCGCAACCCATGTCACCCTTGGTTGGGGAAATACTTACCATCTTCCCTTGATGACATCGTCCATATCTTCAGAGTACCCCACAGGCCACTTAACTTCGCCCTCTGAGTTTATTCACTTTGTCCCACCTCTGGCACAACACACCCCTGTCTTGTTGTCCCTCGGACACTCGACCTTGTTGAACAGTTGTAGCCCCTTTTCTCTCACATATACTCCAACCAAATGCATTCTTGAGTCTTCCTACATATTGACTTCATCCATGTACCACCTCCACTTCCTAAACATCACCTATTAACTTTCACAAAGCCTTCTGCTTCTGGGAGTCGCATCCCCCTTTTGTTGACATCAACACAATTTTCTAGAAGGGTGACAGTATCTTGATTCTCATTTAACCATACAATGAGAGATCTCGGAAGACATAGGGAGAATCAGAATTGCTCCCTGCTGTCATTGGTCCCCATAACATTCAACATCAACACTTTCTCATGTTATGGTGGGTCTTACTTTGCGACTATTGCAGTTAGTTCTGATACTTGTCGAAGACCTATGAACTTGGTTAGGCTCTCAATGCCTACAACATCCATGATACTTTGTCACTGCCTACTATTCAGAGTATGTTCCTACGCAGAATTATCTTCTGCCTTTATTTTTTCGACCTCTCCCGAGGGCACTGCTTTCTACATCAACATTTCATCCATCTTTTTTGGGGTTACATAATACGAGCATGGGGCATGCCCGCCTCATTTGTACATAGTTTCTTTTTACACCCCTCATGGAAGGTTGGGTTCTACCGGTTCCTTTTTTCTCTAATGGATCACTCTGGATGATCCAACTATTGCTCTCTCTTACAACAACATTCTCAGTAGAAGAAACATTGATGGATTTCGGCTATATGTATGCTCCTAACCTCATCCATCAGGGGGCATCTATTATCACTGAAATTTCATCCGCACATGGTTACAAGAACTCAACATCGTCAAACAATGATGAATTCATCCATGGACCTGAATTAACACCAAAGCATTCATAAAGGGTCCAAAACTATACAAAGTACTGAAAAATTGAAGGGCGCTATGAAGACATTGGGTGTGTGCGCACATGCGTGGAACAGGAATGCAGAAATTGCGCACATGCGCACGATGCACGAATGTTATCGCAAAAATCCACGCACCTGAGAAACAACACATTTATGAGAGTGGTCTACCTCCCACCCACTTATGGTTCATCTCCCAAGCCAATTTGACACTCAAATATGGACTGGATTCGACTAGATGGTTGGTCAAAGACCTAGAAATGCCCTAATTAGCCTCTTTTCACACTACAAACTGGTTGAACAATAGCTCAAAGGAATTCTATAAAAAGGCCATGGATACACTTCATTTTTCAAGGAATTCAAAGCAAAGTTATGCTTCCATTATTCTCTTGAGGACTCCATCCTTGCCAAGAGTATATTTGCACCATTTCATTGGGCAATCCATCTCACCCCTTGAGTGAATTCGCAAAGAGTTCTTTCATCATTTTCCATTTTTCTTTGTTGTAAGAAGAGCTTGCTAGTGGGGGTCCAAGAGCCCTCCCTTGGAGGAAGAAGCGACTCATAGTCCCCTTGCTTCTCAGTGTATTCTTTCACTAATATATCAGCCTCATCATTGGTGACATGGGTCTTATTGTTCTTTTTGTTTCTATGTCCCTATGCTCATGAATTTAGTTTTTATTGCATTTCTTAGTTTAATTCTTAATTGTTGTTTTTTATTTCTTTCCCTAACTCTTTTCCTTATAGCTGTCCTGCTCAGCAGACCCAACTGAGCTTGCAAGCACCTCTATTTTTCTCACTAAGGTGGCGGAAGAGGTGCAACAGAGGTATTCTTCTTTCAAATAACAAAAGTGACCAGATTGTCGTACAAACTTTGAAGGAAAAAATAGGGTTGGTTGATTTTAATTTAAATCCAATGATGAATAATGCATTGGAGAAATATGTGAATGGAATAATTCAGAAGCATGTAGGCATGTTTTTCTCAAAGGAAAAAAGTGACCACACTGCCATACAAACTTTGAAGAGGAAAAATGGGATGGCTAATTTAAATTTAAATCCAATCATGGATGATGCATTGTAGATGGATGAAAATGGAATAATTAAGAAGCATGGAGTCAGGCTTCATCATGGGATATATATTATAAAGAGTAGCTTCATCATTTATGATCAAAATACAATGGAAACCACATGCAAGTAAAGATACTAAGAAAATGGAGGGTATTCTGACTGAATTGGTAATTTTAGAAGAATATGGTGGTAGATTTGATTTGAATAAACTATATATGCCCAAACCTCAATTCAATGATGTCCTAGAAAAGAAACCAATTGATGAATCTGATCCTTTGATTCACAAGTTGAATATGGGCCTTATAATTGATTCTTGTGAAGGAAAATGGAAATACACTGATCAAAGTTCACTTCTAAATCGAGAGGCTAATTCACAGTTAAAGAGCCATGGAAAATCACTTCCATGTGCTTTTGGATTAGTAAAGATTGTGGATGACTATGTTCATGGTTATCATAATTTATTTGGAAAATAGAGAACTCCCTGCACAATTGAAGAGTATGAGAATGGAAGATTTTCCTCGGAAGGAAATCAATTGAAAATAAGTACAGTGTTGGTACATGTGATTTTTCAAGTTCCTGGGGAGAGAGAGGGTGTAACATACCAGGAAATATTATGTTTGCAAGTGCATTTACAAGTTTCCTAGTTTAGAATAACATCCGAACAAACTTGTTGGATATACTCAAACTCACGTTCAAACTCAAGACCATTTTCAAGTCCAAGAAAATCCAGGCACTTAAGGAAATTCTTCTTTTCCTTTGACTTGAAACAAGTTTCCTCGTAAATATCCAAAAACACCCTTGTTGCTATAGTCAATACAACAATGAGCTTCCAATAAATACAAAAATCTTTGGTAGACGATAGAGTCACAACCACTTTAGTGTTTTGGGCAGTCTTAGCAGCTCCAACAAGATTCAATGCAAACCCTTTCAATGACTTAGTTAAAGAAACAAACCCATTCTCTCCAAGGCCAATCAATCCCACTCTTAAACTCAAAACAAGGAAGCCTCACAAATGTTTTCTAACCAACCTTCTCTTATAAATCCTCATCCTTGATGAAATCATTCAACACACTCACTTCCAAGATATCCAAACTTAGGCTTAAAACTAGCAACCAAGGATGATACATCAACAATTCCACTAGACAATGGGGTATATGCAACAACAGTTCTTGGCTAAAAAACACCATTTACTGGTCTAGAATTAAGACTGTGATTAACATGAATTATTGTTCTTTACAGGTGTGAATCCTTTTCAACATACCCGAGGAAGAGTTGAAAATCACACACCATTGAAAATTTGTATAAATATAATGCAAACAAATCCTAACATTATTATGTTACCTCTTATCATGCTTTACTAGGGATACTATGTTGCAAGTGTGTGGAAGTTCTTCTAGAAATGGATTGTATATTATGCCCAAAAAGAGTATTTATCATTCGTGAAAATGTGGATGTTCTTATCAAAGTAAAGAAAATAACTAAAAAAGGAGATGGAAAAGCTAGCTCACTCATAATGAGAGAAGCCCTTTTAGTGCAGATATTTTTTTTTCTTAAAAATGCACAATTGACTGATGTCACTGCACAATTGACTGATCAAAAATTTGACTCCATCCTATCATACATAGGATTAGAAATAGAAATATTTCTTTGAAATACTCAAACTATAAGGTGTTACTTACTAAATTTACTTCCTAACTTGTAGACATAGGATTAGAAATATTTCTACTATAACTTGAGAAAATTTGATTGGTTGAGGATGTTCAAGTTTCAACAAAATATTGTAACTTAGTAAGGGATGTGGTGGGAAATATAAATTTTTTAAGAAAAACGTTTCATAAGACTTAGGGTTACATTCAAAGGGATTTTACTGAAGTCAATGATTGCAATTTTTTTACCTTATGTTGAGGTTTGTGCTCAAAACATGTACAATGTAACATAAATTTAATTCTAAATCACTGGATATAACTAAAAAAATTTATATCCTATAGTAACATATTTTAAAATCTACTTCTACTTGTATGGAAAATGTTGTATGGACAATGTTCCTTGCATGGGAAATCAAATTTAATGTGGCCTACTCCCCGTATTATGAGAAAATTAGCCATGTGATTTATGATAGCCCTGTAAATACAAGGCACCTAACTATGAGAAGCTTCCCACAATATTTTTTGACAAGAAGAAATATCCACCCTGAGAATAATATGGCACCATTAAAAGTTTCATGGAGTATAGATGGTTTGACATATGCCCAAATTTTTCCACATTTAAATGCCACTGTATTCTCAGTATTAGGTCACTCTTTATTAGCCACCAATAAAGTACAATCATTCTTGAAGGGTCAATGATCTATTACTTCCTAGTCATGCACCCCATGATTCAACAACTAAAATATCCAATGCCTGAAACATCATACAAATGAGACCATTGGGATAAATGTTGTTGTTACTATAGGGGTCCTCAAAAATTCCTTCAAGTTTAATTCCTTCACTAAATTTGTTTCCCATCTCATAAAACACCTTCCAAGCATGCACCCCCTCATATGTTTGATATCAACGGAAGGGAGGGCATGGATATTCCTATAGAAAGGTTTTTCCTTGCATGTGAAAACACTTTTAATATTCCATGTTCCCAATGCTATGAGGAAATTATATGTGCAATTGATGGTGGCCCTGTAAATACAAGGAACCTAGTTATGAGAAACTCCGTACAATATTGGTTGACGAGAAGAAGGCTCACCTTGAGAAGACTATGTCACCATGAAATATTCATGGAGTATAGATGGTTTCATTCATGAAGGATAAATGGACATATACCCAAAACTATCTACTTTTAAATGTCATTGTATGTTCATCATTAGGCCAGTATTTCTTAGACACTAATAAAGGACAGTCTTCCAAGAAACCCCAAACCAATATCGAAACCTCCCATAAATACAATCAAACCATGTGTAGGCCCAATAGAAAGAGACAACCAAGGGGCCATGCTTGCATTATTTATTTAGGCAGTTGACATGGGGGAAAATAGTCAAGCATAATCAACCATATTTTTTGGTAGTATACAATTGTCTTATGAAGGGATATAACATGACAATATTTAAGGGACACTTGGAAATTATGATCAATTATCTCAAAACAAACATTGACAACCCTTCTTGTGAATCATAAGGTCAATTACAATGTTTCAAAGAAGCCTGCATGAAGTTTACTATTCTTCTTTTACAACATTGATTTTTACTATCCTTCTTGAACATAAATGTGAAGTTTAGAAATAAAAAAATAACCTAAACCTCATTGAAATAAAGGAGTATGTCAAGTGTACAATTTCAAAGAATTGAACACAATGAATTCACATTTTAACCATGCACAATTTATAACCATTAAGAAGGCAATTCCATGAAAATCATTAGTGCAAACTCACATTGCAATATTCATCAATTAAAGGTGATAAAATCAACAAGATTATCGGATTGTTATTTTTACTACAAGAAAACTCCTTCAATGCAAGAAAACTCATATTTCAATGCAAAAATAAAACAATGAACCCAGTTCTCCAAGAAACGTCGTGCATTTGGTTTCAAACTTGTATATAGGTTAAATTTATCACTTCTTCCTTGCTCCAAACTATGAAATTCCTCCATTTTATGGTTAAAATAAATTCACAATTTGAAAACTCTTTAAAATTTCACAATTCTAATTCCCTCCAAAAATCCTAACCATGGAATTCATCATCACACCAAAATTTAGTTTCTTCTACTCCCTTATTTCTCATTTCCTGTTTCTAGTAATCAAGTGGTTGTCTACCCTTCTTTCGCACTGGTTCTTTCCAATAATGGAGTTAGTCCCTTCTCTTATTTCTCTATACCTATTTGAAAATGAAAATAAAACTTTACTTGCTCTTTTAATCAATTTAGCATGTGGATTTGAATTAAAAAATGCGGGTCATTTCTCTAGTTTGTTCTTCGTCTCTAATCTCCTTTAATTCATCGATTTGGAAATTGGATTGTTTCTCTAACCCGTCCCCCATCTCTAGCCACATTTTGTTCATAGATTTGTCAAAAAGGGGGGGAATAGCATGGTTATTCCTGTAAATCGTCCACTCTAACTCATCCTCATCGTTTTGGAAAAAAAGTGGGAAAATGTATACTTATCTCTCTAATTCATCCACTCTAACTCATCCTCTATCCCCGATCACATTTTCTTCATTTATTTGGAAACTATGATGTTTCTCTAACTCATCTTATGTCTCCAGCCACCTTATGTCCATCAATTTGGTAAGAAAAATGGGGAAAACACAAGGTTTTTCTCTAACTTGTGTTCCATCACCACTTATGTCATATTATCCTCCGATCTTATGGGTGTTGTTTCTCCCAAACCATGTAGCAAGTGGGAGTTAAACAATTTAGATCATCCTAAATTTTGATCCTCTTATTCATTGATTGTGAATAAATTTAGCAAGTGGGAGTTAAAAAATTGATACATAATCTCTAATTTTCCTTAATTTATGGAAAATACTATTTTAACACATGAAATACATTATATAAACTCATCGTAGTTAGCTTAAATTATTTTATTTTTTGATGAGTAAGTCATTTTCTGGTGAGTAAGTCATTTTTCGGTGAGTTAGTTTAGCTAAAATAAAGTGAAGTATTAAGAAAAAACACATAATATTTTCACATAAAAAGAAATATTATTTGTAACTTTAGGATATAGTTAAAGGTAAACATAATGTATGATATATGAATGTATTTTCGTATTGGGAGGAGTTTATCCTATTATTTTAGGAGTCATTATGTAACTCATATCTCTTATCATTTTTGGAGTTATTCTCCATTTCCACATTGTTGTGAATGGTGTGTAATTTTGGTTTATTATGATATTTTAACCATTTGAAACATAACATTTGATATTAGAGCATCGATCCTAGGGTTTTACTTCTTCAAGCAAGTCATCATGGAATTTTTTCTATAATTTTTTTTTGTGCTTCATCAAACAACTAAATTTGGAGGTTATTTAGAAGACATATCAAAGTACATGTGGTAAAAATTTAAGTTTCTAGGTCGTTATACTTCCAGAGATATAGTTCATGGAAGATATGCTTTTTGACTCCTCCTGAACTCATTTTTAAACGTGTAATCTTGGGATTTTCACTATAAAAACTTTTTCTAGGAGGTTTCAGATAATGAAAATTTGTTGATATTGAGGAGACATATCCTTGTATGGGTGGTCCAAATTTCATAATCATATATTAAATATAGGACACGTGGCATTCTGTACAAGTTTACTCTCTAGAAAAGGTAAAAAATCAACAAGGTTTGGGAAAGCTACCATAACTTCTAATTGGCACATATTTGATATGAGATTAGCATGTGAACCGGAGTCAAACAAAACATCTATATTGGTATTCTTGACCTAGATCTTTATGTGGAAGAGTTTGGTCATATCCTTCTCTTCATGGTGATGAAAGCTACTTAGATTCCCCTATTTCTGCACTGATATGGGGACAAACTTTGCATCCACATCGAAGCTTCTTTCAACCTGATTGCTCAAATATGTGGCTAGAAGATTCTTTTTCTTTGCATCCTTCTAGTAGTTCTCCAAGTTCAACTCTGGATGTAGTTTCCGACACTTTTCCTTAGTCTTCCCGTCAATATTGTAATGGTTACAATGGTTACTTTGATCCTTGCACTGATGTGTAGTGGTTATCTCCTTCTTATCCTTTCCCCCTTTCAAATTTTTCTCCCCCTTCTTGGAAGCTTCGTACTGCTCTTTCTTCTTGGAATTTTTTGGCTTCCCTTTCTTGTGGCCTATGTTTTTCAAATACTATGCCTATACACATGCCTCATCCACTATCCTTGGCTTGAAAAACATCACTTTCTTTCTTAGATGGCTATGTAGACCCCCTAAATACTTTAGGAGTACATATGCACTCTTGGGAGAGATACCCAACATAAATTCTATCTTTCTAAACTCAATGGTGTACTCCTATACACTCTTCCCTTTCTTTTTCTTAAAGTAGTGTCATCAGATCCATTGTTCCTCTACATACCTGATAGGGTAGAATTGATACTTGAAGAGGTTTTTGAAGTACTCCCACCTAGTTATTGGTGGATCACCCTCTAACCTAAGTGTTTCCATATGGAATTCGAACTAATTTAAAGCATGGCCCTATAACTTCAATTTGAAAAATGATATATTATTTTCTTCATCTATATGGTGAATGTTGAAATGAACTTCTAGTTTCTACAACCAATGATTAAGTTTTAATGCATCAATCTCACCTTAGAATGGATTTATGTCCACTTTTTCTTCCATGTTGAATAAATATGGTGAAGGTTTTATGGTAATGGAACTTGATCGCTCTTTCTCAAGTTATTTTCACAACTCCTTTTCTAGGTCTTTGTTATCCCCCAGTTTCCCATTTGATGTGATCTTTGAGTTCGAGACTCCAAATTCTTTGAACAAATAGTGATTTATTTCTAGAGATACCATGAGGATGGACATATTTGTTGAAATGGAAACTTGAAACTGAGAGGGGAGGGGGGGGGGTGAATCAGTGTCACAAAACTTTGGACAATTTTTCACTTTTCATAAATTAACTGAACAACATATATTTATTTCATTTTCTCAACCAATATATAAAAGAATGAATATTTTATTTATTTATTTAACTTGAATGAATACATAAGATCAATCTTTGAATATCTTCAACTTCAAGAAACTATGAGAGACCCATCTCTTTGTTACAAGACCCAACTTGTAGTTCTCAGATCCAACTGAGAAATGAGGAATCCAACCCTCATAACAAGTCCCAACTTGTTGATCTCAGATCCAACTGATATGTGAGGAATCCAATCCTCATACAAGACCCAGCTTGTAAACAGGCACCAACCTGATAGAATGAACCTTCATTCAATCCATTATATCTAAATATATATACTTCAACAAATTCAACTACACTCTATTCTCACCATTCTTTCTTGTTTATATAGTCTTCCAACTGGTGTGAATTTGAATCATTGCATATTTTGATATTGAACCATTGTACGTTTTCATTTAAATGATAATATTAAACTTTAAATAATATCATTTTACCTTTTATCCTTTATTCATATTGCTTATAATTTAACTCTCTTAATCATGATTGTGTGTTGATTCTTTTGTCTTCATGAGTTGATCACATACATGGATCAAATCATTATATCGTTCTCCTACTTTTGCTACATCCTCAATTCGTCAACATATCATATTCGATCTTTCACCTATTATCTATATTGTTATGGTGTTTAATTCTCTATCAAATTATAGAGATGAAATATGTATGAGTCGCTTCCTTCAAACCATTGTCATATGACCATAGGCGTAGAACCACATGCTTATTAATTTAAGTGTTTCCTCTTCTTTCACACTTATTCCTCTATCACGAGACAAATGTTTCATGCTTTTGAATTCTTCCCCTTTTATTTTTTGCCCCCATATGTTCAGTGTTGGGACCATGTTCTCTAGTACTTTGTTCTTTGGGACTTCAAGCCTTTGCAACCTTTCAAATATCCTGAAGAATATTTTGTCGAAGTGCGTATACATATTTCACTTGTAGATCGGACGTTCCATATTTAATCTTTTTTGAACGAATGATACTTACTTATCTAGAGGCTTTAATCACAATCAACGATCATGACTTAATCAAGAGTTGAGATGAACAATTCTCTTTTATTTCGGAACTTCAGCTATTTGTGGCTCCTGGACTTTGGAGTAGCAATTTCTCCAGAGTGATTACATATCAAATAAGTCATAAAGCGGTGGTGATCTCTTGCTATCGGTTAACACCTCCACTTATGCTATTCTTCCACTATGATTGATCATTGGTTGAGAATTCTCCCAAAGTAGATCAACAGTTAGCGTTACTTCATTATTTACGCTTACTCTATCTTTCCACTGTACTTGATCAACGACTATGACTTAATCAAAGGTTGAGATGGATGACCACTATTTACTTCGGGACTCCTGGACTTTGCTGGTGGAAAAAATCCTGAAGTACATACTCCGAGAGTGACATAGCTATGGACGTCACTCGTTGACGTGGCACTCACCGAGTGGTTTCCACATGTCACATAGATTCGTGACTTACACATACCTGAAATGATAATAGCACCTTGACACTTGTCACCATTGGATTGTGCTGTGTGTCCTTTCTGACATGGTCCAATAACGTAGATCTCTTGATGTGTGTGCTACCTGTCTTCACTTCATAATTTTGGAACTTAGGCCTTCGAGTGAATTTACATGTTCTCAACCCATTCTCGCCGAAGTGGTCAGCGCCAAAGTTGACCACTATCGTGATCCAACAGTCATCATGTATTGTCCAGATCCGATGGTCCTCATTCACTTTGGTACTTCGGGGCTTCGACCTTCGTCTTTTCTTATCCTATCCTTCCACTTTACTCAATCCGACGGTTGGTATATTATGTGAAGTGTTCCTTGGATCAGACGACTCATGTCCACTTCAGGACTTCGGCCTTTCGGTAATCTTACCTGTTTGGGGATTCTTTTCTTCGGAGTAGTCAATGTTGGAGTTGACTGTTGTTGATCTAATGGTTCCCCTTTTCTATTCCAGATCAACAGATAATACTTAACTCTAGATCAAATATTGATCTAATGGCTGGGAAACCATCCGAAGATCCTGCTTCAGATCTGACGGTTGATATTTTAATCCTTCCCAACCTCTGACTTCACCTCAATATAACAATCCTCGATTGTCTTGAAATAAGAATGAATGACTCATGTGCGTCATCTCTTTTGAGCTTCAATTAATGTTCTTTCTTCCAATCTATTCATTTTTATTTCTCCTAAGCTTTTAATAACAGTTTGTGCATTATTTTATGATTTTGGACTCATGTTTCCATCAATGACAACATGTAATCAATAATGCCAACAATCTCCCCCTTTTTCATTGAGAGAAACACACTAACTTCATACACAAACTACCCATGTGATGATTCTTCTCTCCTCTGAAGTTACTCTCCCCCTTTGACATCATTGGAAAATGGTTTCTCCCCTTATGATCAACTTCTGTCAGTCTGCATGTTGTTGACCAAAATATGAACTTGGGTAACTCCCCCTGTAATCATGCTCTACCTGCCATAAGTAAATGACTCCCCTTGTCAATCTACTCTCTCTGCCTTTGACTTCTCTCCCCGTTTGTTTCTAAAGGGGTATCTCTTCTTGACAAGGTCTCTTCCCCTATCAATTTACTAACTACTTATCTCAGTTCATTGGGATATTTGTGTTCAAATAAGTAGTTTTTTTTATACCAACTTGTAGTGATACCCACTTGTAGTGATAAAGTCTTTAAAAACTTAATCTAATTACTTTCTTATTTGATAACAAAAATACTCCTCCTAAGTTTTTATTGACTTTCCTTTGTCAAATAGAACAAGAGTATTAATCTTACTAATCTTTTTGATCTTCTTCTTATTATTCTTTGATATTTCACATGAATATCAATTGAGGATTGATACCAATTGATTTAATACCAATTTTGTTATCAATTGATTTTTGTTGAATGATACTCCTTGAACTTCTTTTCTACCTTTATTTTTCATCTTCTACCTTTCTTTACAAAAATGACAAAAATAATATTTTCTTGCTCCTTCTGAGGTCATGCTCCTCCTAAGGTGATGCTCCTCTTTGTCTATTTCTCTTCTTCTTGTATTCTACAACTAACCCTACCGATGATTTTTCTTTTGACCACTAATCTATAGATAGTCAAGATTTTCCATACTTTATTTTTAAAAACTCTTGGCATGATCCTTTGATTTTATAGAAACCAATTTAAAATTCTTTTTGTATTTTCTTTCTTTCGCTAACAAATTATGACATCATCAAAATTTGATATTGTCTCATATTCTTCTATAGACATTTCCTTTTCTCAGGCTTGATTTATTTCATATTGAATTTCACATTCTTTATTAGGACTTTCACCCAACATGTTCTTATTATTAATTTCTTCATTTTCAGGTGTAATATCATCTTTCTTTCTTTCTCCTTCAGATTTTCTTCTCCATATCTCTCTATGAGATATTCTGCTTTTTGGATATTCTCTTTCTAATTGTATTTTTGGAGATTTTTCATCTCCTTTCTTCTTCCAACTTTTATTAGGTTTTCTCACTGACTTGAATGACTTATTTAAGGATTGAATTTTTGAACTCCTGCATCTTTGGGATTTGTGCCCAAACCTATCACAATTGTAACATCTCGTTGTATGATAAATTTTTGTTGCGTGCCCAACAAAATTGCAACTCCAACATCTAATTGAGTTTTTGGATTTTCTTGTATATCCTTTTTCTAGTTTATTGCAGTCCATTGCTTTATGGCCAACGTTATGACAAGAAAAGAAATATCCATTGAAGGTGTTTCTATTCTTAATTTTATTTTGTCTTGAGAGAATGGTCATTTGATTTTATTCTTCATTTTTAATTCTATAGCTTCCTTCTTTAACAATTTTCATGGCTTGTAATTGGTTTGTGATTGCATCGTTTCCTTTTGGGAAGGTTGATCCTTTCCCGTGTTTGTAAATGGTGCTCCACTTGTCACTGTCTTCTTTCTTATTGTATCCAAGACCAGTTTTGTCATCAATTGATCTTTGAATGTTCCAAATATTATCTAGGATAGTTGAGCTATTCTGGAAATTGACAGTCTTAATTTTCTTTTCATTCAACTTTTTGAGATTGACGATTTCTAATTTCAACATGTGACATAATTCTTCCCTTTTGGATGATTTCATTCTCTGGTCTTCTAGATTTTTCTTGGCCTCCTTGTGTTGAATCTTTAGATTTGCATTAATATATTCATTTATCCTCTTAAGGTTGATTATTTCTGATTTCAACTTGTGACATGTTTCTTCCTTTTTAGTCAATTGAATCTTCAGGGCTTCTTCCACTTCCTTAGCATGTTCAAGTTGAGTCTTTAGATTGAAGACTATTTATTCTGTCTCATCCAAGACTTATTTGCATTTAATATCTTTGTCATATGTCTTCAATTCTTCCATATATTTTGTTAGATCAAAAATTTTAGTTTTCAACATTTTGATTTCTTCCTCGTATTCTAGTTGAATCCTTTTGAGGTTGATGGCTTCTAATTCAAACATTTGGCATAATTCTTCCTTTTTAGTTATTTGCTTCTTCTGGGATTCTTCATTTTTCTTGGCTTCTTCAATTTGAGTCATTAGATTTGCATTAGTACTTTCATTTATCTTTTTGAAATTGATTATTTCCAATCCCAACATGTGGTAAGAATTTTCTTTCCTTGTTAACTAGATCTTCAAGACTTCTTCACTTTCTTTAGTTTCCTCAAGTTGAGTGTTTAGACTATTAACTAATTCTTCTATTTCTTTTAGTACTTTTTTTCTTTTGTTATCATGTTTTTTCAATTCTTCTATTTCCTTTATCAGATGATCAACTTCAATCTTTAATCTTTTGATCTCTTTTTCTTTGTCTTCTAGCTGAACTCTCTGTTCAAACTCTTCATGGCTAGATTGATCTAATTGTTGAAGTAGCAAAATTTCTTTCTGTTGAAGTTTCTCCAACTCTTCTAGAGTGCACATAATTGTATACTCAATATTGTAAATATCCTCCATATGAACTTTAATATGTATACCATTTCTTGGTTCCATGTGAATCTCTTCTATTGCAATTGTAACATCAGTTTGAAGATTATGTACTTTTTCTTTAGTGATTACTGAGGTATGCCTCAATTCATTGATGGGGTTTTCTTATTCATTTATGACTGAGGATTGAATTCAATCCTTCATTTCATTTTGATTAGAAATTTCTGTTAATGTATTATGTTCTTCAATCTGATTACAATTTTCCTTTTCTTTATCTTGTTCCTTATCTTGATAAGAATTCTCTTCTTTTGAGTCGTGTTCTTTATTCTAACAGGAATCCTCTTTATCTGAGTCTTGTTCCTTACTTTCATAGAGTTTCTCTTCTTCTTGTGTTTCATTCTGATAACTATTTTCTAGGTGGAACCATAATTCTTTAGCAGATTTGTAGTGCCTCATCTTTTATTTGACTTGGTATGGAAATCCATCGTGGATTTCTTTTAAGGCTACTGAATTGTTTCTCCTTGCCTCCTTTATAGTTTTGGTTTTTATCTTTGAAGTAGTTAAGTTCCATGGATTACTTAATACCAAATCCCAAACTCCAGATCCTCTTCACTTCAAATATCTTTTCATGTTTTCCCTCCATGATGAATAATCTGTTCCATCAAATAAGGGAGCTTCATTTGTGGAGATAGCAATTTGTCCACCAATTTCTTCAGGATCTACCTTTTAGTGTTTTAAACTATGTTTAAAGTAGGACACTTGACATTGAGAGGGGGGGGGGGGGTGAATCGGTGTCACAAAACTTTGGAAAATTTTCCACTTTTCATAAATTAATTGAACAACATATATTTATTTCATTTCCTCAACCAATATATAAAAGAATGAATATTTTATTTATTTATTTAAATTGAATGAATACATAAGATCAATCTTTAAATATCTTCAACTTTAAGAAACTATGAGAGACCCAACTCTTTGTTACAAGACCCAGCTTGTAGTTCACAGATCCAACATAGAAATGAGGAATCCAACCCTCATAACAAGTCCCAACTTGTTGATCTTAGATCCAACTGAGATGTTAGGAACCCAATCCTCATACAAGACCCGACTTGTAAACAAGTACCAACTTGATAGAATGAACCTTCATTCAATCCATTATATATAAATATATATACTTCAACAAATTCAACTACAGTCTTTTCTCGCCATTCTTTTTTGTTTATATAGTCTTCCAACTAGTGTGAATTTGAATCATTACATCTTTTGATATTGAACCATTGTACCTTTTCATTTAAATGATAACATTAAATTTTAAATAATATCATTTTTCCCTTTATCCTTTATTCATAATTCTTATGATTTAACTCTCTTAATCATGACTGTGTGTCAATTATTTTGTCTTCATGAGTTGATCACAGACATGGATCAACTCATTATATTGTTTTCATGCTTCTGTTAAGTCCTCAATTAGTCAACATCATATTCGATATTTCACTTATTCTTTGTATTGTTATGGTGTTTAATTCTCTGTCGAATTACATAGATAAAATATGTATGAGGCACTTCCTTCAAACCATTTTCATATGACCATAGGCACAGAACCACATGCTTATTAATTTAAGTTCTTCCTCTTCTTTCACCCTTATTCCTCTATCACTAGACAAATGTTTCATCCTTTGGAATTCTTCCCCTTTTCTTTTTATCCCCCATATGTCCAGTGTTGGGACCGTTTTCTCCAGTACTTCATCCTTCGGGACTTCAGAGCTTTGCAACCTTTCAAATCTCCTGAAGTAGATTTTGCCTAAGTGTATATACGGATTTCACTAGTAGATCGAGCGTTCCATATTTAATCTTCCATGAACAGACGATCCTTACTTATATAGAGGATTTAATCACAATTAATGATCATGAATTAATCAAAAGTTGAGATCAACAGTTCTCTTTTATTCTAGAACTTCGGCTATTCGTGGCTCCTGGACACTAGAGTAGAAATTCCTCCGTAGTGATTACCTACCGAATAAGTCATAAAGCGGTGGTGACTACTTGTTTTCGGTTAACACCTTCACTTACGCTATCCTTCCACTATGCTTGATCATCGGTTGAGAATGCTCTCGAAGCAGATCAACAATTAGTGTTACTTTGTGATTTACGCTTACTCTATCTTTCCACTCTACTTGATCAACGACTATGACTTAATCAAAGGTTGAGATGGATGATCACTATTTACTTCGGGACTCCGGGACTTTGCTGGTGACGAAACTCCCAAAGTACATACTCCCAGAGTGACGTAGTTGTGGATGTCACTTGTTGACGTGGCACTGACCGAGTGGCTTCCACATGTCACATATATTTGTGACTTACGCATACTTGAAATGCTAATAGCACCTTGACACTTGTCACAATTTGATTGTGTCGCGTTTCCTTGCTGATGTGGTCTAATGACGTGGATCTCCTGATGTGTGTGCTACGTGTCTTCACTTTGTGACTTCGAAACTTTGACCTTCGGGTGAATTTACATGTTCTCAACCCATTCTCGTCGAAGTGGTCAGCGTCGAAGTTGACCACTATCCTGATCCAATGCAAGGATGATTTTAGGGGCGAAATTTCGCCCATGGGCGAAATTAAGGGGCCTCCAAATTTTTGTTGGGCGATTTTTTTGTATTATAATGGTTTTTTAAAACTTTTTTCATTCGCCCATAGTTTATTTTAAAAGAAAAAATGTATGTAGGTTTAGCCCAGGTTTTTAGGAGGGAGAGAGAAGAAAAACGAAATTTAGCCTGTGAAAATTGGAGCTTCAAGATTTCATTCGCCCAATTCCAGGAAATATGGGAGTTTCCAGTAGAAATTCGCCCTCCCATTTGGTTTAAATCAAGATTTAAAGTTTAATTCGCCCCCAATTTCATAGTATGGGCATTTACCATCTTAAATCTCCTGTTCACCCGATTTCCAAAGAGCAAGGAGATTTATGGGAGCGATTTGTCCCTCCCATCCCATATAAATCATACAGGATCTACCAATATGTTCATTGGGTTTAATTTGAATCTTTTTGATGAATTTTCTCATCTCCAAAGGTTCTTGAGTGCCGGCCCGGCAGGTTAACACGATTGAGATTGCAATTTTTTAGGTTTCTCCTAAGGAACGTCGAACGGTGTGTTTCTTCTATTGTTGCAGCCTAGAATTGATTACGCAACAAGCTCACCTTCGTCGACTATCTTGAGGTAATTAATTTTTATCCCTTTGTTATTGCATTTGATGAAAATGGGAATTTTTTTTCAAC
>ML777568.1:640848-658113 GCA_009831015.1 Picea engelmannii | reverse complement strand
GCATTCGCTGAATGGTTACATGGCTACAGTCACAAACCTGAGTCAGCCAGTTTCCAAGTGGAGGTGTGGGGCAGTTCCATTCACTGTATGTCACACTATCTTTCAGATTAGACACAATAATCTTTCCTTTTATATAGACTGTTTTTTGTTAGCATAGTCTTGAAATAGGCTTCTCTCCTTCAAAATTTTCTAGAACTAATTTTTTTTGTTATGCATTGTTCAATTGCCTTAGTCTATGCTTGTTTTGGTGCATACAGGCCATGCTGACCATTGACAAGCGACCTAAAGATTGTAATTCCATTATACCTAGAGTGCTTGACATCCATTCATAAAAGATCAATATTAAGGGAAAGCCAATTAGGTATGGCCACACTCCCTAGCCTTCTATCCCTTATTTTGGGAAAAATGCATTTGATATTTCACTACTAAATGATAAAAATGTAGATCAAGAATGATACATCATGATGCCAAAATAAAGTCACATACTAGGTTCGTCCTCCCTACATAAGCAAGGAGAGCTAGTGTGTCCACTTTGGCTCTGATTACGTGAAAGATTCACCAAGAATTTAAAGGTTTAATAATTAAGTGAAAGATTCGCCAAGATTTTACAAGATTTTATAATTCAGTGAAAGATTTGCCAAGTTTTTACAAGATTTTATAATTTAGTGAAAGATTCGCCAATATTTTACAAGATTATATAATCGACTAAAAGATTCGCCAAAAAACTATATATACATATTATATTATTGATAAAATAGCCTTCAATTTTTCCTATGTATCATGGGGATTCGCCCAATTATTATACATATAAATTTAGGGGGGGTTCTTAAAATCACCCATGATCCAATGTTCATCATGTATTGTCCAGATCCTATGGTCCTCATTCACTTCGGTACTTTAGGGCTCCAACCTTCATCTTTTCTTATCCTATCCTTCCACTTTACTCAATCCAATGGTCGGTATATTATCTGAAGTGTCCCTTGGATCAGAGAACTCATGTCCACTTTGGGACTTCGGTCTTTGGGTAATATTACCTATTCTAGGATTCTTTTCTTCGAAGTAGTCAACATCAGAGTTGAATTTTGTTGATCTAATGATTCCCCTTTTATATTCTAGATCAATGGCTAATACTTAACTCTAGTCTCTAGATCAAATCTTGATCTAATAGCTGGGAAACCATTCGAATATCCTACTTCAAATCTGACGGTTGAGAGTTTAATCCTTCCCAACCTATGACTTCACCTCCATATAACGATCCTGGATTGTCCCGAAATAAGAATGAATGGCTCATGTGTATTTATCTCTTCTAAGCTTCGATTAACGTTCTTTCTTCTGATCTGTTCATTGTTATTTCTCCTGAGATTTTAATAACAATTTGTGCAATATTTTATGCTCTGATCTTTTTTCGTTAACTCTCCTAAGATATTAATTCCTTGTGCTTCGTTACTTCTTTTGTACATGGATTCTCTACATTCTACCTCTCCCGAGATTTAGAGTCATAGGATCATTGTTGATCCTATCGTGATCAACAGTGATCATGAAGTGCTTCTACCACAAGGCGATCTTCCTCTTCTTCTAATTATTGTACATGTTGGACTCATGTTTCCATCAATGACAACACATAATAAATAATGCCAACAATATTATGAGATATGTCATTTAATTTATAGTCCATCCTCACAAATTTATCCTCTGCTAGATCTCGATGGTCATTATGAATATAATCATCAACCATGGCTAGGGTTCTATGAATTTTTTCTTAAACTGATACCTGGATCCATGCAACTTTCCACAAATACCCCAAACAAAACCTTCACTAATATCGATATGATTTGTAAAATATTGTGGATATTCCAATGACGAGTTTGTCACAACAAATCTAATAATATATGTACTATGGAGGTTAATTTCCTTTAGGTATCAAATTATTTAATTAATAGTTTTCTGCTTAAAATGTATGAAATAAATTAAATGTGAAAAATAAAGAACATAAATAAATACTCACACGCTATCCATAAATAAACATAAGTTATAACCTGGCAAACCCAATACAGGAGAAAACCCAGGTGAGGCCACTATGCTCTATTTTCTTCAAGTGAATGTACAAAGAACGGGGTACTCTCTGTGGATTTGTCTTTGAAAAAGTGGTATGAATGGATGCTATAAAATATCTCCTCCTCTATTATTCTGTCAAAATATAACTCCTAGGTTCTCTACTCAACTGTGGAACAAATAAAATGCTAAAGAATGGAACCCCTTCTCCCCCTAGAAACCTAGTATTTAACATCACCCGATAGCCATTTAGGGGAATGGTTTTGACTTCCTCAACCCTCAATTGCGATAAGGTTTTTGACCTTATAGAATGTTATTGAATGTTCATATGTGGATAGCCTCATATGCATGAGTAATATTGGATGACATGGAATCCACTCGTACCATGGTGATCAACATGGTAGGTCAACTTGTGGGAGGTATAAATTTTGCATACAAGATCCAATTGAAGCGATGTTTGAACCATTTGAAAGGTATTAATATGTAGAATAGCGTCAATTGGTAAAATCTAAATATGGGAAATTTCAGAGCCCAAAAATACCATTTTATGACTCAAAATGGGTCTGGAAGTTTCAAACCCTATTTTTTCAAACTAGGCCTTACCATTAAAATGACCCTACAAGTTATTTCGTCTAACTGTTTCCACTATGAAATCATTGATATAGATGAAAAATAATATAATGATCCAATTGGGATCATATGTAATGAAATAAGAACTAGAGGATGGCTCAATTAAAAAACACATACAATCGTGAACTATGATCAACTCTTTCATAAGCAACAATGATGTTTGGATTCTATAGTTTTTGAATGACTACATCTTTAGGAGAAAAATGCATTTTTTTCTCATCACCGAAATGCCATATATGATAAATAGAGAGTAGATTGGAAAATATGTTGGTAACAAGGAGAACAACATTGATGCACCCATTAGATAATTTCATGGTGCATGATCCTAAAACATCAAGATGTGTAATCTTCAACTACAATATGAAAAATTATACAATCATATGTGGAAGGAAACAACTCATGAGAATGAATCATATGGTGTGATGAAAAATAATCAAGTATCCATTTGTTTAAGGATGCATATAAATTTTGAGTAGATAAAGTATGCACTTTACTAGATCAAGAAGGTTTGGGCACTTGAATTTTGTGTTGTTGAACAGATTCATTGAAAGCTTCTAGTTTCAACGATCATTTGGATTTTCCATGCCCAAGTCTGCCACAAAAATTTCAGGTTTCACTTAATTTATTCCTTGTCTATAGGAAGACTCACTAGACTTGGAAGACAGAGGAAATTTTTTTTTTTATGTTCATGCTTGGAGGTAGAGTTACCATCTTGAGCATAATCTTTCTTTTGTTTATACCAAGTTTGTGCTTACGTTTGAAGGTATGAGCTACAAGATCTTTATTTTTAGGGCCAGAGTGAGCATCTAATTGCATAATCTTAGATTTTTTCTTGGTAAGACACTAATAAAAAACCTCAAAAGAGGGCATTTTAAAGACATCTCCAAGTGCATCCATAGTAGAGTAAAACATAGAAGAAAATACTTGAAAAAATACTTGAAAAGGGCCTTTTAGCTCGAATAGAATCAAGAAAAATCATTATTCATTTGTTTTGGAGTTTCCACACCTCTTCATTTGTGCCAACAATGATTTGAATTTGGAAATATAATCTTCAATGTACACATCTTCATTAGGTACAAGTGGTGACAATTATACTTTCAACTATAAGGCTCAAAATTCATTGACTTTACCAAAAAAAGGAAGCCAAATTGTCCCAACTTGCTTTTGGAGTTTTACATTCACCAATATGAAAAAACAAAATATCTAAAACATGTAAGCCAATTAGACCCATAGCTTCATCAAATTTGTTTCGATAGGAAAATCTCTTGATTTCCTTGGTGAACAACATTTGAAAAATCTCTTTAGATTGTAGTAATTGTTGGATTTTGAGTTTGCATGTGGGATAATTATGTGGAGTTAGGAGCTCAACACTTTTTGATTCCACCATATTATCAATAGAGAAAAAAAAAACTAGATTTGTGTCTATAATATTTAAATTATGTTAGATGCATAAATCTGAGTGTGAATGTGAATATCAAAACTTTGATCTTGTAGATATGAGGTATTTAAATTGTATTTGAGTGCCTTTAATGTTGGGAAACGAAAGAGAAAATAGGGTTCTTGGATGAGATGTGGTCATTCCTAAATACCTCACTCAAACAACATATTAACTTTCATGTATAAAACCCATCAACACATTCTCGAAATGCCCCTCATGTCAGATCAGATCATAAGAACTAAAACCATAAATCATCTCAGAAACAAAGATACATTATGATTTAGAGATTCAATTTTATCCAAGTCTACCTCTCAAATCCTTTAGCAAGATTTCGTAGGACAAGAACTTGGTACTCCAATCACAAAGTTAAATTGATATCCAAATAAATATGATGACATGGGGAAGGATCAAACCAACAAATAGGAACACAAATTAATTGAAGACAACAATATGGATCAATAAGTGAAGTAGAGGAGTTGAGATCTATCAAATCTCTACAAGCACTCCCATACAATTTGCAATCTTAGATATTTCCTTCCTCACAATATGTCTTAGAAAAAAAATGAGAATGGGTTTGCAAATAAATATATGATACCAATAATACGCTTAGAAAACAACTCATGAACATAAATTACTCCAAAACCAAAAAAAACTACTACATGAGAGAATGAAATTGATCTATTAGATCTGCTATTTATAATAATTAAAGAGGCCCTCCATTACCAAAAGATAGATGTCACAGTGGGGCAGATAAGGATTCCTATGTAACCTACCACTAACAATAGTTGGTTGCATTGAAAAAGAACACTAACATCTACCCTTCCTCATTTGGCTCCTCCACTACCACTTTGACTCCCCATATGAGTTTGATCGATGCATAGCCCAATTTGTATAGAATGTCCTTCTATTTGATCTGTTTTTCTTTTACAACCTACATATTGAAAGATTTATTTTGAAAGTGTAGTTCCAACAACTTGATATAATTGGTGCCTTGGAATCTATAAAATTTGTGTACATAATCCAAATCAAGAGCTCAACGTCAACAGTCTGGGTGGAAGTATTATACCGCTTTTCCAGAACAAAATTCTCAATTCTTTCCATTTCCTCTAAAACATCTTATGGTATATATTTGATGTACCCATGACATCCAATTTAGCTCTTGTTTCCTTCTTCTGAGGTCCCTTCTCCTTTGGATACTTGTATAATTTTGGGCTTCCATGTTGAACTATGTTTCTCCTACCTAGATCGTCATATTTCTCCCATTCTTACTTTTTTCCTTCTATTTATGTGAACGTACTTCCTACAAAATGTCTGCAAGGAACTATGACCACCATCAATTGAAAGAAAACTAGTATGATCTCTCCCCTAAAACCCTGACCAACTAGAAGGGTAGATGGACCTTCCCAAAATATTGTACACACATGACTCATTCGAAGGAAATGGAGGCCCTTTCCACATAGCATAGAGAAAATTAACAAGAGGACAAGAAAATCAGATTCCAATTTGCTTCATGAATTTCAACTGCTCCAAACACAATATCTCTATATATAATCAATAATCTCCACCTATCCAATAGTCTTCCAACACAACTAGTTAACATCAATTAGACTACAGATAGTCATTAATTTCATTTTCAGTTTACTATAGTGTTAGGTAGAGATCCATTGGGTCCTCATTATATCATTGTTATCTATTTAATAGCTAGAGGAGTATTGAAACTCCATAGAGTTTATCTTGCATTTCTATTTTTTTCTCTCTTCTCTGCACCTATGAATTTATCATGGTATCAGAGCAAGTATCAGAGTAGGAGGACTGGGTGTGACTCTCTCATAGGAGTGCCCACTATCATGAGAAATACTTGAATGCTAATCCTATGTGGATGTAGGATTAGCTTAGCATAGAAAGTGTAGATTTTTAATAGATATTTGTAGACGTGTGAAGTAGGTGAGTGAGGAGAATAGATGATTGTAATTTTTGTTGTGGAGTGTAGAGGAGAATCACAACAACCATCCTACCACCATAGAATTCATATAAGAGGAGAATCACTACCACCACCTTTTCAGAAGTGTCCTATGCATGTTGCAGGAGCAAGGAGCTAGATCGACTCTATCTATGGATCAGGTCCATAGAATAGTTCATTCACTTTTATTCATTGGCATGGATGCCAAAGGACTAAGACTCTTCATAGTGTGGAGATAAATCAAGTTCAGTCTAATCCTAGGAGAGATGATCTCTATCCAATAGATAGAAGAGTGGATTGTTCAAGAAAATTTGCAGAGCAAACTTGGAACATTGATCTTGTAAAAGATCGATGGTGGAGGAATGAAAGTGGAGGGACAAGTGTCATTTTTTTGTGAATTTTGGGGGCCCCTCCTCACTACTTCTTAGTTTAGGCCAACCCCCCCACCCCGCAAAAAAAAAAAAAAACTATGGTATTTTAAAGTTCCTACATGGCATAAGAAGGAGGTTTTGGGCCCCTACAGTGGTTTTCAAATCCAAGGAGGAACCTCCAAAATTGGTGAATAACACAATTTAGAGATTTCCATCGAATCGAAGAGCTTCATGGAAGAAATTGTCACCATCGTGGCTATTCGAGTTCGTTGTTCTAAGCATCGATTCACATATTAAGGTTGTAAGCTTATATCAAGTTAGAGCTTGGAGTTAGGAATGAGGGTTTGGTTCCAAGAGCACACCTTCATGTGCTTGGAAATTAATTCACGAATAGTTAAACTCTTGAAATACCCATACACGTAGTCTGCTAAAGTATTTGAAGAGGAAATTGAGGAGCATTGTCGGAGAGGAAGAATATGGGAACCGTCTTGTGCATGTGGCCTCTTGGAACTACAACGTGTAGACAAACTCTGCGCAACACATTTGCAAAGACTGCGCAGTGGAATTTTCGTTGTTGAACTCTCAAGACTTATCGTGCAGTTTCTAGACCATCCTCTAGACTATAGGTTGTGATGATAGCACTTAATAAAATGATTTATTGTCATAGAAACAACATTGTGCTATTCTTAGCATATGAACTCACAAACACAATAGAATTCAGAAATATTACACACACAAAATACTTGATGTATATTAAAAACTAGATGGTGCGCTCTATTTCAGAATAAAAAACTATGTCGAGCTTTGACTCTAACAACTTCTACAAACATACAAAACCAGAGCTTGTGTTCTCATACTTCTTCAACTCCTTACATAGTTGTTGTTGCTTTTAACTATCGACTATGTTCTGTACCTTCTTTTTAGATAGACTACTTAGAGACTTAGACATATAAAGATGAAGACAAAGACTTCATGTAGAAGCAAACCAACTCAATAAATTAAGATGACAATAAATATGACTGACTCTATTAAGACCCAAGCCTGCACCCCTGCCCCTTCTCTCTCTCTCTTATGTACCTTCCTAGAAATATTTCCTCTTAAGGTTGGTCAAGTTAGTTTCTGATTTGTTCAATGACTTGGTTTCCCTTATTGTCTGGCTTGACTGATTCTTTGCACATAATTTTTCTATTTTTCTTGAAGGATAAACACATACTCTGGTTTGAGTTTGAAATACTTGTCATCATATTTGCCACTAATTGAGCATGAAGCAGGTCCACCAAGTCTTTTATGTGCGCAGGAGACATCCAAGTCAAACAAGTCCTTTGTAATTGTTGGGCCCGAGATATGATCATTTTTATGATGGTTATTATACATTTTTTCCGCATGTACATATATGTTGTGCATGTTTTGAAGGAGCTTTTTGAAGAACTTTATGATAAAATGGTATAATCAACATGAGGTACGTGTAATTCATGTTTTATGGTTTCCAAGAGTTAATTCATGTTTTTTTGTTGTTACAGGGAAAAACACACCATGTTTCCAGTTTCGACACTCGTTCCAGCACTCGTTCCGGTACTCGATCTGACACTCATTCCGGTACCCGATCCGACACTCATTCCAGCACCCAGTTTTGCACAAAAACACAAGGCAAGTTGGCAGTTTATGGTATTGAAGGCCATTGATGGAAAAATCAGGCACATGGGTTTTGTTTATCATCACCCCCTCTAGCTACTAAGCTCAAGACAACTCGATTTCAGTTGTCCAAAGAGGGAAATTATTGGCTTCCTCTGTTTTGTTAGTTATGGCCGCATTTATTGTAATTTGCCGAATTTAGAGGTGGTTTGACTCTCCTGTGGTCGACCACCTAGGTTGTAATCTTATAAATACCGATAGGATGGTCATTATATTGTTAACCAACTAGCATAAGCATTAGAATTGCCAGAAACTCGTTTTTACTCTGTTTTGACATTTCACATTGCCAGAATTGTGCCAGAACTGTGTTTTCATGTTTTCATGGTGAATTCGGCCTGTTGAAGTTCGTGGTGTTCTTGTAGAAGGTAGCCACAACTTGTTGGGGGTTCCAACAATAGTCTGGTGATTGTATTTCTGTTGTTTATGCAATTTCTTAATTTAACTACTCTTTCTTATTTCATGTACATGTGTGCTTTTTATCTAATTGATTAATTTGTTGTAGCTTAATTGTCTTGCTTTTATTTTGTAGGTTAGATCATGATATGTGTTAGCATGTATTAGTTTTGTAGATTAGGAAAAAACTTGCAAGTTTCTACACTAACCCTATGTGCAATTAGACGTTAGATCATACTTTCTTTTATGATTTTATAGTCTAGCTTAAAACCGTTTTTTAATTAGATAGAATAGAGTTTTAACTTGGGTTTCTTTGACAGGGATGTTGATGGATGGATAGATTTAATTCTCGTTCTTAGTTATAGTTTTCTTACTTTAGTTTTAGAAAGATTTCATTTGCTTCGTTATTGGTTAATGTAATTGTCAATTTACTTTTTGATATCATAGTTTAATTTATGTTTTTAATTTGTCATAGCTTGAATGATTAGAATAGACATAGCATAGTTTTCCTTTACGCAATTTCCTTTCATAGATTAAAATGCAATTAAATTCCTTAGTTAGATAATGATGATCTCATTATGATGTTAATGGTTTATACATGAATATGCAGGGTATTTAACATTACTTTTTTCATGGCTAAATTTTCGTTGGATTGTTTAATACATACCTTTCATTTTTCCATTGAGATTGGTGTTGAGTTTATACTGTTGGAATTGTCCTTTGTTGTCAAGTGTCATCGAGATATCATCCATCACCATCGAAGGAATTCACACAACCACCATCATTACATTTGATTGTTTCATAGATTAAAGATAGTTTCTTGCTTTTGTAGATCATAAAAGATAGTTTCTTTCTTTCATAGGTTAGAATATAGTTTTATTGTTGTTAAAGGGTAGTTAGTCTTTTGCTTCCATAGATTTAAGAGAAGTTTTGTTTATTGTAAATTAGGCATTTAGTTGGTAGTCCTCATTGCTTTCAATAAAATGGATTTCATCTCATGCATTAGAAATAGTTTTGCATGAAGCATTTAGTCCACTTGCCTCTTAGGCTAGCCAGTTGTTCAATGAGAAGTCTTTGCTTACTTGTCCCTTTTCTTTAGTAGGATAGATAGTTGTATTTGCTTACTTGTCTTTTTCTTTAGTAGGTTAGTTAGGTGTCTTTTCTTACTTTTCAATTTGCTTTAATAGGTTAGATAGGTGCTTTTGCTTACTTGCTTATTTAATTTCTTTCATAGAGTAGTTTCTCATTGAATGTAGGTTGGAAAGTTAAAAGTAGTTTGCTTTCATCATTTTCTTAGCATGCTTAGTAGTTTACCTTTTCTTATTGTCATGAACTAGTTTTCTTTGAATAGGGTTTTTACTTGCTTTCTTAGGAACTATCCATCAGTCCTTGGCCGAAAAGTACTTAGGTTACCTAGTTTCAAGTTGCTTAGTAGGGTTTGCTCATTAGATAGGTTTGCTTGAATAGATTAGTCATAGATAGTTGCTTTCATTAATTATATTATACTCCTACCAGCCTTTTACCTTTGGCTTATATTTTTCTACAACTCGAAGTTTACTTACCCTAGGTTGACAATTTAATTGAGCGTAGTTGAGTGTCTTTTTTAGTACATATAAATCACCTAACAGTTTGGCGCCATTGCCGTGGAGTTGTCTCAAGGTAAGAAGTAGTTAGTAAATAGAACTAGCTCAACCCAAAGAGCTAAAATAGTCTCTAAGAAGACTAACACAGGGAGCACTATAGAACAAGAAATTGAAGCATCAAACATATTGGGACATGAGGCAAGACCACTCGAGCCTTCTGCAGAACCAAACAATACAGCTTTTTCTTTTACACCACCACTAGGAAATCCTAGTTTTGAAGATATCATAGACCCAGAATAGGTGAATCTTTGTTTGGTAGCTCAGGAAATGTAATTATCTCTCAAATTGACATAGAAACTTTGGCACCGATAATCTCAACCGACTCGAGTAGATTCCCAGACATCCAATCAGTAGGAAGACCTTTTCATCAAAGAGAAACTTTGTTCTCTTCAAAGATAAAACCACTTAGGTACTCTCTTTTTGGAAACCAAACCAATATGGGTGATCAAGAGGACCATAACAATGTAAGACATGGGGAGGAAGAAGAAACTGGAAACCAAACCGAAACAACCTTTGGATTTCCAATTTTAGACACCACTCCAAATGTCAACATGAAGAATATTACTCTCTCAACACTGCCTACCTTTTATGGTAAAAACAGTGAAGATCCAGACACCTTCCTATTTGAATTTGACATCTTGTGCAGGAGCTACAACTATGTGCAAGATGCCCAGAAATTAAAACTCTTTCCTGCCACCCTCAAAGACTTTTCATTAAGATGGTTCATGGGGTTGGGAGAATCTAGTATTAGGTCTTGGGGATCCATGAAAGACATCTTTCTTAAGAAGTACCAAGACTACTGCAAGACCAAAGAGTCTCGTAATGACATCTTTAAAGTCCAATAGTTAGAAGACGAGACCCTTGAAGACTATATGGAAATATTTGGTTATATCTCTCAGAAGTCAAAATACCATGACCTCCTAGAGGATGCAGTTAGGGCTCTTTTCCTTAAGGGAATTTCAAAAGAATATTTAGAGATGCTTAACCTGATGGCATCAGGTGAGATTTCTCATAAACCATTAGCTGAAATATGTGAAATGTGTAAAAAATACTCAAGGAGTAGAGACAAACAGGAAAGAATGTTCGAGACCCTTACAATAGAAGCTTAAAACCAGTTAGTTCAGGTGGTATTACAAGAGAAGAGATAGGGAACCTTCTATAAAACTTCAAGAAAGACATCCTAAGAACAATAGGTTCCCATTTGGACACCCTTAAACTCAAAAAGAAACAAGAGGAGTAGAATGCAACAATGAGCATATATTTCCCAATATGTAGAAGGAAGCATTCCTCAAGGGAATGCCCATTAGATAACATTTCAGTTTGTGGCTTTTGTACAGAAGACCATTCAACTGAGAAATGTCTATCCTTTCCTGGCTTATTATCCATCTATAGGAGTGAAGATCCCGGGGAGTCTTCTTATGCACCTAGGAGGCCATGGCAGCCTAGGAATCAACCCACATACCGAGATCTACAATCCCAAGTTCCACCCTATTATCAACAACAACAACAGTGGAACCCACCAAGTTGGAAAAACTGGTCTACTCAGTACCAACATCCTTGGCTACAAGAATGGAGAGGACACAATCTAGGAAACCCTCAAGCTCCACCTATTCCTATGTCCAACCATCCTTATCCTCAGTTCCCATCGAACACTCCACAACTTGTGCTAGGATTCATTCCACCACCTTTACCTCCTATCCCACAACAACAACCCCTACAATATCAAAACTCAAGCTCCCAAAGACCGACACTATTACCGGCACAGGCAGTGCCGAACCCCAATAATAAGCCCCCTCAACCTCTTAACAATGTTGAGATGCAGGCCTTCCCGACATATGTCATTACTCTTGTTCCATTACAGGAAATTCAACTAGGATCGAGAAAATTTCTAGATAGGTAGAGACCTTCAGTAGTCATCCAAGAAGAAGAAGAAGAAGAAACCACAGATGACACTAGGTGGGAAGATGTTATTATCTTGAAGAATCAAGAACCCAAGCTTCCCCAAAATGAACCTTCACAAATTACGAAGGTCCCTCCTTATCCAGACTGATTGGTAATCGAGAAACCTACCACCCGAATGGAATTTGACATTTTGAATGAATTGAAAAATATTTGTGTCAAGATTCCACTACTTCAAGCCATTAAAGACATTCCAATATATAGTAAGGTAGTCAAAGAATTGTGTATTAAGAATCCAGGTAAGAAGCAAAAGGACCCCCCTATAGTACATTTGGTAGGAGGACTCTCTGAGTACATATCAAAGCAGTCGAAGCTAGCAAAGTATGGGAATCCAGGAAACCCCGTAGTGACCATAACCATTAAGGAGGTATCCATCAGAAACACTCTCATAGACCTAAGGGAAGACATCAATGTTATGACCGCTACTACCTTGGAACAATTACAGTTACAACCTCTTCTTCAGCCTACCCCAACCATTTTGGAATTAGCAGATAAGACTAGGGTTATACCTGAAGGGATTTTAGATGATGCCATGGTTACTTTAGCCTCATGGGAGTACCTAGTAGATTTCCTTGTCATCCATTCAAAGGATCCTGCCAGAGGCCATCTCGTTATTTTGGGAAGACCTTGGCTAGCCAAAGCCAATGCATTTATTGGCTGTAGAGAAGGAGAAATGACCATCTCAAATGGTCTCTCTATCCAAAAGCTCACCATTTACCCTCCAGCTCAACCTATTAGGGAGAATATATCGTGGCTTGAATGTCCATACGAGAACGAGGACTAGGAAGAACCCATATTGCCAAGTGACCATGCATGGGCACTTCAGGACCACACAACAGAAAATGTGCTAAACCAGTTCATTTCTGCTATCACATGTGTGGATTTTCCACAATCTTTTCCTCAATTTGAGTACATGTTTGGGGAATAATTTCAAGAACAATTGGATCCATCCATTTTGTCTTCGACATCTTTTATTTTTGAGATAGATGATTCTGCCATGTCTTATACTATTCCCTACGAGATTAGTCCAGGGAATTTTTTACATATAAACTATGGGCTAGATACAGACCAACATAAACAGTTAGTAGATATCCTTAAAGAACAATCAGGAGCATTTGCCTGGGAATACACTGACATGAAGGGTATACACCCTGACTCATGCATCCATCACATATACACCCAAGGGGAAGTAACACCAATTAGGCAACCCCAGAGAAGGATGAACCCAACACTCAAGGACATAGTCAAGGAGGAAATCCAAAAGTTGTTAAATGTCGGATTTATCTATCCCATCTTTGACAGTAAGTATGTATCCCCTCTTGTAGTGGTCCCAAAGAAAGTGACTGAGAAATGGAGAATTTGTGTTGATTTTCGGGAACTCAACAAGGCCACTCTAAAATACTACTTTCCTCTTCCTTTCATTGACCAAGTTCTAGATACCTTGTCTGGAAAGAAGTACTTTTCCTTTATAGATGGGTACAGTGGGTGCAATTAGATTCTTATAGCACCCAAGGACTAGGATAAGACTACCTTTACTTGTCCTTGGGGCACCTATGCCTATAGGGTCTTACCATTTGGATTGTGTAATGCCCCTGCCACTTTTCAACGAGCAGTACTAGGGATGTTTTCTGATCTTATTCATGATTGTGTGGAGGTATACATGGATGAATTCACAGTCTATGGAAACACTTACCAGGAAGCCTTAGACAACTTCGAAAAATTCCTCTTCAGATGCCAGGAAATGAACCTATCTCTAAGCCATGAAAAATGAAAAATGTTGTTAACTGAAGGAGTGGTTCTAGGACATCATGTTTCATCTGAAGGGATAAAAGTCGATCCTGCAAAGATTGAGGTCATTGTCATACTTCCACCCCCCAATACCTAGAAAGAGGTAAGAAGCTTTCTTGGACATGCCATATATTACCGGCGTTTTATTAAAAAATTTACAAACATTGTTGCACCTATGTTTGGATTATTGATAAAAGATGTTGATTTTGTTTGGACTGAGCATTGTCAAACTACCTTTGAAACCCTGAAAGCCAAGCTGTCTGTGGCACCAGTTCTTAGAGGGACCAATTGGACTCTCCCATTTCATATATCCACTAATGCCTCTGACACAACAATAGGAGGGGTATTAGGGAAGAAAGAGTACCAGCAGTCCTATGCCATTTATTTTGTAATCAATAACTTGTCCCTTGCCGAGTTGAACTACACAGTCACTGAGAAAGAGTTTTTGGCAATTGTTCATGCTATTAACAAGTTTTTTCATTACATTACAGGTTATAAAGTATTTGTACACATCGATCATTCTACAATTAGGTTTCTCATGAACAAACCTATAACTAATGGCTGAGTAAGTAGGTGGCTCTTGTTATTGCAAGAATTTAATATCATTGTGCTTGACCGACTTGGAAAGGATAATGTAGTAGATGACTTTCTTTCCTGCATAAATAATGAGGATGATGATACCCCTGTAGATGATAGTTTCCAAAATGAGCATATTTTTTCCCTCTCTTTCAATACCCCATGGTTTGTGGATATGGAAAACTATCTGGCTACTAAGAGATTACCATCTCATTTTTCACCTCATGAAAAACAGAAAATTATTACACAGAGTGCTAATTACTCTTGGGTTGGTCATGATATTTTTCGCATAGGTCCTGATTTGATTATTCGTAGATGTGTCCGAGAGGACAAGGTACCTGAAATACTACGAAGTTGTCATGATGGACCATGTGGTGGCCATTTCTTTGACAAACATACAACATATAAGGTATTACATTCAGGTTACTATTGGCCTATCATTTTCAAAGATGTTTCCAAGTATGTGAGAAGTTGTAATAGTTTCCAAAGGATAGTTAGACCTACGTCAGCTAATGAAATTCCTTTACAAGACCAAGTTATGATAGAACCCTTTGAAAAATGGGCCCTCAACTTTGTAGGATCAATTTCACCCATGTCCTGTAGGAAGAACTATATCTTGGTTTGTACGAACTATGTCACCAAATGGGTAGAGGAAAAAGCCCTATGTAGGGCCACAAAGAAGTCTGTTGTTGAATTCATTTATGAAGACATATTTACCTTCTTTGGTGTCCCTCGTGAAATTTTTACCGACCAAGGCACTCAATTCACTTCCAAGCTGATGAAAGAACTAATAGAGAAATATGGGATTAAACATTGTAAATCTTCTCCATACCACCCACAAGCCAATGGTCAGGTAGAATCCACAAACAAAGTTCTGGAAGCCATCTTGACCAAGACTGTTTAGTTACATCACCGATACCGGGCTGATAGGCTCCTAGAGGCTTTGTGGGAATACCGAACTACCTGGAGAAATACCACTAGGCATACCCCTTATGAGCTAGTGTATGGGGAAAAAGTACTTTTACCAATAGAAGTCCAAGTAAGGACCTTCCATATTGCTGTAGAATTAGGATTGAACTTGGATGAGGCTCAGAAGCAACAATCCCTATAGTTGAATGAGTTCGTTGAAATCAGGCAAGATGCCATCCAACGGACAATATTGGTCCAAAACCAAAGGAGCAAGTGGCATGACAAGTTTATTAAAAAGAAACACTTCCAGCCTGGTGATTGGGCCCTGTTGTTTGATTCTTGGTTCAAAACCTTCAAAGGAAAACTTACCACCTGTTGTTTGGGCCCTTACGAGGTAGACACTGTATATGACAATGGAGCTGTAAAAATTAAAACAATTGACAATGGACAAGTCTCCTTTGTGGTAAATGGACATCGCCTTAAATTTTATCATAAGCTCATTTCTAGAGAGGATTTTCTATAGGTCATGTTAGCCGATAAGGCATTGGCCTTAGTATATGGGGAAGCCCCCCCTTGTTCTTGATTTTTTTTTTTTTAATTTCCTACTGTATATACGAAAATAGTTTTTGTTAATAAGGCAATTCTAGGAGGTTTCTGTAAGCATTTATTTCACCAGGAGTACACAGTTTCAAGATATTTCTTCACAACATTGTTATACTTGAATTTTGCGTCTGCTAAAGCATCAAATGAATAGTGACTTACTATAATTAGCCATGTTTTTGAGAAAATTATCATTTTTAATGCATTCTAAAGCAGTTGCTCTTGAAACTCTTTGCCACTATATAAGGAAGTGATACCATAACTATCCATCCTAGAGGTCTCTCGTACAGTTTTTCCAAGAAACCTGAGTAAGTAAGTCAAGTGTCTTTATCAAAGAGTAACAGGGATGTCTCATTAGCAGTTAGTCATGGAAACATCATAATAATTACAAAGAAGAAAGTGAGTTGAGCCTAGAGATACCTTTTTGTTCTTTCTCGATGGTACCATCCACTACACACTAAATAACTTGATTATATGATGTCTTTATATATTCTACATCTGCTTAAGTACCCCTTACATTAGGAAAACCACTAATAATATAACAGAAAGTCATCCTCTAACATAAATACCATCCCAATTGAAAAGAAGAAAAGAAAGAAAAGTTGTTTTCAGAGCCGTCCCCCCATCTTCTTGCATAAGAAATATTATATTAAAATCTTAAAAGATGGAGGACCAGTCTCTAAGGGTTTAAGAGGCTAACCCACCGGGATACTGAACAGGTTTGTTGTCAGCAGGTACCGACCTGTGGTATGACTAGGTAGACCCACCAGAGTACTAAACAGGCTTGCTAGCAGCAGGGCATTCTACTTAGCGAGGATGGTAATCTGACAAAAATAAATAATAAATGTAAAATTGTCTTGATGTACATCATTACTTGCAGACAAAGCTGATATGAATTATGTGTGGTTAAGCTAAGGTTAATGAACTCCATGCACTTGCCATTGGGAAATAACTTTAAGAATATCTTGAAACTCTCTTGCCTACCTCTTCTTATCTACATATAGGATCTCTTATCCTATAGGTGGGGCCGTCTGCTAACTGTCTCGTTAGACCAATCTATGAAATTTCATCTTTACACTTGACATACTGTAAATCTTCAGCTATTGGGGGATACTGACTAGTTTCCTATACTTTTGATTATGAGGTGTCACAATACTTAGAAATGATCATTGCCTAGAGAAAAGAGTCTTTGCAAGATTTTTTTTATTATTACCATGATACAGGTTATTACATTTTTTTTTTTTTTTTTTTTTT
>ML777568.1:622108-636861 GCA_009831015.1 Picea engelmannii | reverse complement strand
TTACGCAATTTCCTTTCATAGATTAAAATGCAATTAAATTCCTTAGTTAGATAATGATGATCTCATTATGATGTTAATGGTTTATACATGAATATGTAGGGTATTTAACATTACTTTTGTCATGGCTAAATTTTCGTTGGATTTTTTAATACATACCTTTCATTTTTCCATTGAGATTAGTGTTGAGTTTATACTATTGGAATTGTCCTTTGTTGTCAAGTGTCATCGAGATATCATCCGTCACCACCGAAGGCATTCACACAACCACCAACATTACATTTGAGTGTTTCATAGATTAAAGATAGTTTCTTGATTTTGTAGATCAGAAAAGATAGTTTCTTTCTTTCATAGGTTAGAATATAGTTTTATTGTTGTTATAGGGTAGTTAGTATTTTGCTTCCATAGATTTAAGAGCAGTTTTGTTTATTGTAAATTAGGCATGTAGTTGGTAGTCCTAATTGCTTTCAATAAAATGGATTTCATCTCATGCATTAGAAATAGTTTTGCATGAAGCATTTAGTCCACTTGCCTCTTAGGCTAGCTAGTTGTTCAATGAGAAGTCTTTGCTTACTTGTCCCTTTGCTTTAGTAGGATAGATATTTGTCTTTTCTTACTTGTCTTTTGATTTAGTAGGTTAATTAGGTGTCTTTGCTTAATTGTATATTTGCTTTAATAGGTTAGATAGGTGCTTTTTCTTACTTTCTTATTTAATTGCTTTCATAGGGTAGTTGCTCATTGAATGTAGGTTGGCAAGTGAAAAGTAGTTTTATTTCATCATTTTCTTAGTATGCTTAGCAGTTTACCTTTGCTTATTGTCATGAACTAGTTTTCTTTGAATAGGGTTTTTACTTGCTTTCTTAGGAACTATCCATCAGTCCTTGGCCCAAAAGTACTTAGGTTACCTAGTTTCAAGTTGCTTAGTAGGGTTTGCTCATTAGATAGATTTGCTTGAATAGATTAGTCTTAGATAGCTGATTTCATTAATTAGATTATACTCCTACGAACCTTTTACCTTTGGCATATATTTTTCTACAACTCTAAGTTTACTTACCGCAGGTTGACAATTTAATTGAGGGTAGTTTAGTGTCTTTTTTAGTACATATAAATCACCTAACAGTAATCTCAGTAAGCTTCCACAGAAAAAGGAAACAAATCAAAGGATTCCATTTTGGGCTTAGAATTTAAGCCAAACAGACAAGTCAAATATTCAATGGTGTATATCCAAGAGTTGACGCAGATCAACGACTTTCACGCATTCAGAGTCTCAAACTCATGCGAGTTTTAATAGGAATGACTCTATGACTTCAACATTCGAGCGTCTAAACTTTCCATTGGTTCAAATCTTCTGAAGTGTCCAGATGCCAAAGTGTCGAAGCCTTCGAAGAATCGAAGTGTCGGAGATTCGAAGTAGTAGTGCCCTAAAGCCTGAAGTGCCGAAGCATGCGACACTCATCCATCAAGACATGTGGCATTCATTTAGCACTGACACGTAGCTTCCATCTGACCCTAACACATGTCACTCTTTGGCATGTGGACACATCATTGTTTGCCACATCAACTTCGGTAAATCTTACTTCAAGAGATTTCTATCAAGATAAGGCGCAAGCTCTCGAACCCTAAATATTAAGAGTCCCGAAATGTCAAAATTCTAAAGTGGCTCACCCACATTTATTGCATATTTGAAATTTTTAAAAGGGGGCACCAAACCAGGAACAAGGAAACTACATGTCTATACTCCATAAAAGTGCAACACGACTTGCTTATGTCCTCAAAAAAGATAAGTTGGGGAAAGACATGACCACACTTCTAGTTGTCTCCAATGACCTCCAACAACGTGCGTGCATGCCATGATCGATACAGAACTCAGTTCTGTCAGTCTTGGTCATTTATGTCAGATCTCAGTTCGCTCCAACGCATGCATCAATATGATATCATTGCCAGTAGCAGTTCTCAGTTATTTATTTGTAGGATTCTTTTAGATTAAGGCATAATTAGTGGTCTCTTTTGTGTGATGAGAACCACTCCTTTTTATTTAAGTTAGGCTCGAAGTATACATTAAGATACTCCAACCAGTGTTTAGTGAAGTTAATATTTTTTTTAATGACATATATGGTAGATTTAAGCCCCCGTTCCACACTAGTTGAGGGCCTCTACATTTCTGATAAATATGCAGTTTATGTATGTTTTGAGGGTTCAATTTTTGGAGAAAAATAGAGGAAACAGAAGGGATGGACCAGCTCAAATAACTGTAAATTTCTCTACCTAGTGAATATATGTTGATGACATTGGTTTTCTCTTACTCAAATATTTATGTGTTTAATCTTGTCTTGAATGCAAATTTTGTAATGTCTGCAATGTACATTTCCTTATTCTTTTAGCCATTGTCTTAGTTCATATTTTTGTTGATTCTGCAACCTGTTATACAACTATCATTTAGCGAAAGATCTACTATTTGGAAACTTGTTGAATGATTTTCATCTAGATATCTGTCTAGGTCTTAAGATATTATTTTAAGTCTTTATTCTCACATATAAGTGATTCATTCATTGCTTGTTGTTGTTTCATGTGTTTGTCTTTTCATATCCCCAAATGTCTATTAATATCCATACCATTAGCAAAGGAGAACATACTTGTATACTATGTGGCTTGTCTAACCAGATTACCATCTTCAAAAACCTATCCTTAAGTTGACCAATGAAACCAACTTATCAAAAAAACAATAATTATAAACTTGAGGTGGCCTAGCTCTGCCCTTTAACAGTCAGGTGTAGACTTTGAGACCAACATCTTCTGGCACCATTGTCGGTGAACGAAGTAATGAAATATATTTCCTTGGGAATATGACATTGAATAGATCTGACCTTTGATGATGAACAAAGATCAGACACAGACAAACTGCCATCTTTCACTTGGCGACTCCACTGAGTATAATTTACGAAACAAATACTGGCACCTAGAAAAGGACTCAAAAGATCCAAGTCTGAACACATCAAAGCCACCAAGGCTCATCCTAACCCTGAGAAGAACACAGTCGTCTATCAGCCAAAAAGGAAACTAAGAAAATCCATCGCAGCTCAGAGATCTACCTCCCCCCTCAAGGGTAAAACTGTGTCCAAAGAGTCTACTTCTCTTCATCATCGCAAGAAGCTAAAATTTGCTAGCCCTGAGAATCACAATTCCAAGGAACCTCAGACATCTTCAACTCTTGACTCTACTTCATCATCTATTCCAGAATCCACCCCTATAGCTCCCATAAATCTTCAGATTCCTATTTCTGAAGCAATGGCTACTCACAGGATGAATGCCATAATTCCTGCCAGATATGCACCTCAGTTTGATGATACTTTTGCATGGTCATATGAGGATTTAAAGACATTTGACATTGACATCATCGAGCATGAGATCCCTCTTTAGGCTGGCTCCAAGCCATTCAGATAGAAGATTCGACAATTTAATCCCATGTTTATGTACATAATCGAGAAAGAACTGAAACATATGTTGGATGCAAATATTATTGTACCATTGAGGTGCTCAAACTGGGTGGCCAACTTGGTACCTGTGAGGAAGAAAAATGGAGAGATACGCTTGTGTGTTGATTTCCAAAATCTCAACAAGTGTTCTCTAAAGGACAATTACCTCCTCCCCAAAATGGATCATATTTTATAGAGGGTGGTAGGTGCCCACATGATTTCCTTTTTGGATGGATACTTAGGTTATAACCAAATAGCAGTGTGTGAAGAGGACAAATAAAAACAACATTCACCACCCCATGGGGAATATTCATGTACGAGAAGATGCCTTTCGGGATGATGAACGCAAGGGCCATGGATATAACTTTCATGGGGGAAAAAGACAAATTTATGGTTATATATTTAGATGACATCACCATTTTATCCAAGTCTGATGATGAACATTTGCAACATCTAGAGTAGGTTTTCCAGAAATGTAGGAGATACGAAATATATCTGAATCCTAGGAAGTCCCACTTTTCCATGCCATAAGGGAAGTTCCTGGGCCACATCATATTAGCAGGAGGTATAAAAATTGATCCAAAGTGAGTTTATGCCATTCAAGAGATCGAAATTCCAAGAAATAAAAGGTATATCCAGTCTTTCATTGGCAAGATAAACTTCCTAAGGCGCTTTGTGCCAAATTTTGCCGAAATCCTGAAGCCTATCACTAACATGTTGAAGAAATATGATGTGATAAAATGATCACTAGAGGAAAATTCAACATTCCAAAGGATCAAGAAGCATTTAGTTGAAGCCCCTGTATTAGCCAACCCTGACTATGCCAAATATTTCTTCATCTTCTCTTTCACTTCCGAGGAGACCATTGTTGTTGTACTACTAGAGAAAAATGGAGAAGGGAATGAACAAACCATAGCCTTTTTTAGCAAATCTCTCTGAGATGCTAAGATGAAGTATGATATATTATCAAAGACGGCTTATGCACTAGTCAAAGCACTCAAGGCCTTCAGGGTATATGTGTTACAGTATCACATAACAAACTTTGTTCCTAGCAGCAGTGTCAAAGAGATTTTGGTCCAGCTAGATAGTGAGGGGAAAAGAGGGAAGTGGATTATCAAACTATTGGAGTATGACCTGCACATAAAACCCACCAAGATGATCAAGGGACAAAGACTTGCCAATTTTTTATCAAAATCAAACTGTAAGGTGCTAGAATTACATCAAATCTTCACCCAATCAGATGCACCCATCATACAGCCTGGAAAAGACAGCATGTGGGTATTTGAAAATTACTCCTCTTCACCTTGGTATAGAAACATCATTTATTTTCTGTAGCATCTTGAATGTCCACCAGATGTGAAGAAGATAAAGGCCAGGTCTCTCAAATTGAAGGCTATCAAATTCTACATTTCAAACCAGAACTTGCATTGGAGGGATCGTGCTGGCATCCTGTTAAAATGCCTTGATGAAAATGAAGCCAAACAAGTCACAATAGAAATTCATAAAGGAGTATGTGGAGGACACTAGCATAGGAAGGCCACAGATATCAATATCCTAAGGGTAGGGTACTATTGGACCACCCATTTTTTTGATGTATTTACTACTGTTAGGGCATGTAATGAATGTTAGAAATTTGCAGGGAAACACAAGTTTCTATCACTACCCCTAAAACCTATCACTACCAATGGTCCATTCAACAATGGGGATTAGACTTCATAGGTGAGATAAATCCACCCTCCGGTGAGCAACACAAGTGGATTATCACCACCACTAATTATTTCACCAAGTGGGTTGATGATGTGCCCACCAGGAATGCCATTGACAAGTTGATCATGAATTTTCTGGAAACCAATATTTTTTCCAGATTCGGCTACCCCAAAAAGATTATAATAGACAATGCCCAAGCATTCAAGTCCAAAGTCATGATTGACTTTTGTGGAAGTCATAACATTTCCTTCACACATTCCATGACCTATTACCCTCAGGGGAATGGTCTGGCAAAGTCATCAAACAAAACTCTCATCGGGATTGTCAAGAAGTTGTTGGCCGAAAACAAGAAATCCTGGGACTTGAAAATCAAATATGTGTTGTGGGTCGACATAATCATTACCAAGAATTCATTGGGAACCTCTCCATTTCATCTTGTCTATGTTGTAGACACTTTCTTTCCCACCCATCTTGGCATACCGATCCTAAATTTATTACAGGAAGAGATTGAGGAGCCAAATGACATTTAAAGGAGAATGTTCAAGATTTTAGAGGTTTAAAAAAAGTGAGAAGCATTGGATCTGAAGATTGAAGCATACTAGAGAAAGATCAAATCAACCTTTGACAAGAAAACCAAGAAATAAATATTTCAAGAAGGTGACCTGGTCTTGAGGTGGGATGCCATAAGGGATGACAAAACCAAGCACAGTAATTTTGATAACCTATGGTTTCTCCCTTTTAAGGTGGTTGAGGTTCTAGAAAATAATACATTTATCATGCACAATCTAGATGAAGCATAGATCTTCAGAGGCCCAGTAAATGGGTGCTTCCTAAAAAACTATTTTGTTTAAGGATGAGGGAAGGTCCCTCTTGTACCATAGATGCTTTCCTTTTAATTTTTGCATTTGATTAGTTAGTTTTGTGTGAATAAAGACTCCCTAGCCCAACAAAGGCACTGGGGTGTAGCTGCAACTTTAAGTTTTAGATTGAATAAAGACTCCATAACCCAAACAAAGGCACTGGGGTGTAGTTAATTTTTCGAACTTCATAGATGCATAGTTGAGAAATAGTGGTAGAGATACATTCTCGACAAAAAAAACCAGAGGTAAGTTACAACCAGTGGGAGTGAGGTTCTTAAAGGTAAGGAACTTGATCTATTGTTCATATCACCTCCCAGGGAAGTGTTATCCCCGATAGGAGACAATGTTAACACCTAATTCTGCACCCCTGCCCTTCTCTCTCTCTTTCATACCTTCCTAGAAATATTTCCTCTTAAGGTTGGTCAAGTCAATTTCCCATTTGTTCAATGACTTGGTTTCCCTTATTGTCTGGCTTGACTAATTGTTTGCACAATTTTTTTTTGTTTTTCTTGAAGAAACACATATTTTGGTTTGAGTTTGAAATAATTGTCATCACATTTACCACTAATTGAGCATGCAGCAGGTCCACCAAGTATTTTATGTGCGCAGGAGACATCCAGATTCAACAAGTCCTTTGTAAGCTCAACAAACTTCCATAGAAAAAGGAAGCAAATCAAAGCAGTCCATTTCGGGCTTAGAATTTAAACCAAACAGAAAAGTCAAATATTCAATGGTGTAGATCCAACAGTCAACGCAGATCAATAGATCTCACCCATTCGGAGTCTCAAACTCACATGGGATTTAACAGGAATGACTCTACGACTTCGACGTTTGGGCGTCTGAACTTGCCATTGGTTCAAATCTTCTGAAGTGTCCAGATGCCAAAGTGTCGAATCCTCCAAAGTGCCGAAGTGTCAGAGCTCCAAAGCAACAGGTCCCCGAAGCCTAAAGTGTCGAAGCACGCGACACTCATCCATTAAGATATGTGGTAGCCATCTGGTGCTGACACATGGCTTCCATATAGTCACTCTCTGGCATGTGGACACATTAATGTTTTCCATGTCAGCTTCGGTAAATATTACTACGGGAGATTTCTATCAAGAACAAGCTCAAGCTCCTGAACCTCGAAGAGCTGGAGTCCCAAAATGTCGAAATTCCGAAGTGGCTCACCCACATTTATTACATATTTGAAAGGTTTAAAAGGAGGTGCCAAACTAGGAACGGGGAAATTACATGTCCATACTCCAGAAAAGTGCAACATGACTTGTTTGTGTCCTCAAAAAGATAAGTGCAGGAAAGACACATTCACACTTCTAGTTATCTCCAGTGGCCTCCAACAACACGCATGTGTGCGATGATCAATACAGATCTCAATTATGTCACTCTTGGTCATTTCTGTTAGATCTCAGTTTGCTCCAACACATACATCAATATTATATCATTGCCAGTAGCAGTTCTCAGTTATTTAATTGCATGATTCTTTTAGATTAAGGCATAATCAGTGGTATTTTTTTTGTGATGAGAACCACTCCTTTTTATTTAAGTCAGGCTCAAAGTATACATTAAGATACTCCATCCAGTTTTTAGTGAAGTTAATAAGTTGTTTAATGACAGATATGGTAGAGTTAAGCCCCAGTTACACACTGGTTGAGGGCCTTTGCATTTATGATAAATATGCAGTTTTTGTATGTTTTGAGGGTTCAAGTTTTGGAGAAAAATAGAGGCAACAAAAGGGCTAGTCCAGCTCAGATAACTGTAAATTTATCTACCTATTGAATATGGGTTGATGACAGTTGTTTTCTCTTACTCAAATACTTATGTGTTTAATATTGTCTTGAATGAAAATTTTGTGATGTGTGCAATGCACATTTCCTTATTCTTTCAACCATTGTCTTAGTTCATATTTTTGTTGATTTTGCAACCTATTATACAACTATTTTTTATCAAAATATCTACTATTTGGAAACTTGTTGAATGATTTGCATCTAGATATCTATCTAAGTCTTAAGATATTATTTTAATTCTTTATTCTCACATAGCAAGTGATTCATTGCATTGCTTGTTGTTGTTTCTTGTGTTTATCTTTTCATATCCCCAACTGTCCATTAATATCCATACCATTAGCAAAGGAGAACCTACTTTTATACTGTGTGGCCTGTCCAACCAGATTACCATCTTCAAAAACCTATCCTTAAGTTGACCAACGAAACCAACTTATCAAAAATCCAATCATTATAAAATTTAGGTGGCCTAGCTCTGCCCTTTAGCAATCGGGTGCAAACTTTAGGACCAACAGACTCTATCTAATTTACAAGGCTCGAGAAAGATAAAAGATCAGCTCGTTAATAACACTCCTACTAACACTCATGCTTGCTATTTCTGGATATGTAACATCTTTGCTTTCCCATGATAGACAGAGTCAGCGTAAGTGTAAATCTAGACTTATAATTAATATTTCCAACAATCCCCTTTAATTATAAGTAGGTGGGATTAAAAAAAACACAAAAGAGTTTAGATCAAAATTTGAATTTACATGTATTGTCAAACATTTGTTAGTGCACCGACTACCAGATAACTGTGCAGTTTCTAAAATGCATCCCTTGACAAAGATTTTGTGAAAATATCTACAATTTGTTCTTTAGACCTGCAAAACTCTAATAAAATGTTTTGTTATTCACTATTTCTCTAATAAAATGATACCTTGTGTCAATTTGCTTGGTTTTCTTGTGAAAAACATGATTCTTGGATAACATGATGGTGGATTTGTTGTCACAAAATACTATAGTTGGTTCATGTTGTTCCTGCAGTAAACCCTTCAACTCTTCTCATCCAAACTGCGTGACAAGCTGCACTTGTAGCTACGATGAACTCAACTTCTGCTAAAGAAAGAGTCTCAATGGTATGCTTCATTGATTCCCATGACACTATACTTGTTCAAAATGAAATGTGTACCCAAAGATACTTTTCATGTCATCTATGTTGCCTCCACAATCGTTGTCAGTGTATCCAATAAGTCTAAAATATTCTAAATTAGAATACTTAATGCCAAAATCTCTTGTTCCATTCACATATCTCATAATCCTTTTACCTTCCTTCCAGTGGGATTCTTTTGGAGTTTCCATGAACCTTGAAATTAGGCTCACTCCATACATAATATCAGACCTTGTTTCTATTAAATACATAAGACTTCCTACCATCATTTTAAACATAGTGGGATCCACTTTGGACCCTTCATCTTCCTAGCTCAACTTCAATCCTGTTATGACAGGTGTTGGGATTGTTTTGGAATTTATCATGTTGAATCTTTTCAAAATTTCATGTGCATATTTAGATTGTGAAATAAATATATCATCTTTGGACTGGTGAACTTAAATGCCCATAAAATATCTCATAATCCCCAAATTAGTCATTTCAAATGCATCCTTCATGACTAACTTAAATGTTTCTATGCCAAAATCACCTATAAAAATCAAATCATCTACATATAAGAAAACAATTAACATGTTGATTGGATTTGATGTACAGTATTGGCTCACATTCACTTATTTGAAATCAATTTTAAATGAGGTAATAATCTATGTGATTGTACCAAGTTCTGTGAGCTTTTTTTAATCCATACAATGCCTTCTTCAATCTGTATACTTTGTTTTCTTGTCCTGAAATATCATAGCCTTGCGGCTATTCCACATATACTTCTTCTTCTAAATGTCCATTCAAAATGTTGACTTTACATCCATTTGATAAACATGCCATTTTTTCTCCACAACAATGGCCATACAGTTCTGACTTTGTCCATGTGTGCAACTAGCGCAAATGTTTCATTGAAGTCTATTCCAGGTTGTTGTGTAAAACCTCTTGCAAATAACCTTGTCTTATGCTTCTGGACATTTCCATGTGCATCTTGCTTTGTTTTATAAATCCACTTGACACTTATCAAATCCTTATATTTAGGTACATCATTCAATTTCCATGTCTGATTGTTCTCTATGCATTTAATTTCTTCATCCATGTCTTGTTCCCATACATCATCCTTGACAACTTCTTCAAAATTTAATGGATCATCTATTTGTGAAAATAGAGAAAATACTAAAATGAATTTGTTGTGTCAACATTATAGATGTCACACATAATTCTTTTCTTTCTTGGTAACAGACTTTCTAATGTTGGATCTGTAGATGTAGAGCTACTTGGACTACTTGTTAGAGTTTGTTTCACTCTAGGTGTGGACTACGCACCTCCAGATCTCACTGGAGTAGTTTGAGCTAGGATTTGTGTCGTAGTTCCAGGAATGGAAGGAACTACAAACCGATTTATGACTGGTGTTTGAACCACTTCCTCCTCTGTATCATCATGCCCAATAACATAAAAAATTATAAATGTCCTTTCTATGCTTCCATCCCATGCTTCATTTTTCACAAATTGAACATTGCGACTGATTATGACTTTTCTTGCAATAGGATCATAAATTTTGCATGCTTTTGTATCTTCAGAGTACCCAAAAAATATACATTTATGTCCTTTGTTATCTAACTTCTTTCTCAATTCACCTAGAAAATGTGTGTATGTGAAACAACCAAAAACTTTTAAGTGCGCAACATTATGCTTCATACCTGTTCAGGCTTCTTGAGGAACATTATTTCTCACACTCTTTGTCGAACATATATTCATGATGTATACCATAGTTTCTACTGCCCCAGCCCAATACTCATTTGACAAATGTTTGGCTGCCAACATACTGCGTGTCATTTCCATGATGGTTTGGTTCTTCCTTTTTGCAACACCATTCTATTGTGGTTTATACCGCATAGTAAATTTCTTATAAATGCCATGAAATTCAAAAAAGTTTTGAAAATATCTTGAAACATATTCACCTCCTCTGTCAGTTCTTAGAACCTTGATGTAATGGCCACTTTGATTCTCCACAAGTGATTTCAACTGCTGAAAACAACCAAATGAATCAAATTTATGCTTTAGAAAATAAATCCATGTTTTCTTTGTGAAATCATCAATAAATGTAATAAAGTAGGTAATGCCTCTTATAGATAGTGTTTGCATTGGCCCACGGATATCTGAATTTACTATTTCCAATGAATTTTTTTCTCTATATGACTTTCCAACTAGAAATGAATCTATGTTGTTTCCAAAGATGCATCCTTCATATAATCTTTCTAGTCTTTCAATTAATGGAAAACCTTTCACCATATCCTTTGTATGTAGAATCTTTAGACCTCCAAAGTTTAAATGTTCAAATTTGGAATTTCACATTTAGGATTCATCCCGCACTTTAGATTGGAATGTTGCCTACATCTATGAGCTATTGTCTTCTTCTTTCTTGGAACTGCACGTATTAAGTACCTGAATAGATCTGAAGATAAATTTCAAAATAACCAATAAAATCAACAAGAATAATCCAAACCATTCACTAAATACTAAACACAAGAAATAGAGAAAACCCTTGAGGTAGGGTAACACCATATATTAATCCTTAAGGAAGGATAACACTCCTCAAACAATGCTTGATACATTCACAATATTCTTCATTATGTTTCATTACATTGCTTACACTTTTTTATATAGCTCTCTTTATCTCCTAGGAACTTTCTAGAGAACCTTCTCACAATTATTACATTTAACTACCATAGTGAGCCTTTATTAATATAGTGGACCTAGTCCACCTTACATTGAATGACCACATTCTCATATATTAAATGACTTCCACTAATAATAAATAACCATATTCCCATTGGGTACCTCCCTAGGTACCCCATATTACCTCCCTAAGTATACTACATTTCATCTCACTTTACATGTTTTATCCTCGAAACACGAGAAGAAACCATACAATATGACTGACTAAACAATGTAGCCAACTAGTAGCAAGTATGACCATCCATCCATCCCAATGGAAGTCGAACATGATATCTATCTACTACCTTTCCACCCTGATCTTGATCTGCATTTTGTTGGTGTTGCCATGGGATTAGTTCTTTAGCATGTTGTCTTCCTATAGTGCTAGTAGGCCTCCATGCACCTCTTGATTGATTTCTTTTTTGGTTCCCCGCTGGTGCATAAATGTGTCAATGCATACGCCCTTGCTTTGATGATTGTTGCTTCTCTATATGATGTGGATGACAATATACAACAACTGTAGGAATCTGTTCTTTTTTCCTCAAATCTGCAACACTTTGTGCCTTTGAGTCAATGACCTCCTTAGCTTCCTGATTATGTCCTTCATGTAGTTTTTCTTCATCTTCTTCTGTAGAATTTGCCTCTCATTCAACTTCAGATTCATAAATAACTTATTTTCTAGCCTCCATGGGCCCATCTTTCTTACTAAGAGACACATACTGCAATGTGATTTTCTTTTTCTTGTACCAAATCTTTATAAACTTTTTTTTCATATTAATATTAATTGTACCAACTGATTCCATCCAAGGATAGCCCAAAACAATATCTTCATCATCCATATCTATAGCATGAAAATCATAATGCAACACATATTTGTCCATAGTGATATTCAAATATTTAAAAATCTGAACAATTTCACCCTCAACCTGTGTGTTGTGAATATTCTTTGCAGGAACTTGCAATCTATTAACTAATTGAATATTGCTAAAATTTTGTTGGCAACTAGTGTTAATAGAAACAATGGCATTTTCTTATGAATACAACCATGAACTTGTAATATAAATTTTCCACATAAAAATAAACTCTTGGTGGTGTCTTTATCCTTACTCTTTATACGATACAACTTTTCTAAAAGTAATTTCTCAAGTGTTTCCTCAGAAAGTGACATCCACTCAGAATAGTGAAATAATTACCACCATATGAGAGCATTTTCTTTGAAACCCTAGTCTACAAACGATTTCCACTTCTCTTTCCATAATGACTTTTGAGCTTGTATAAATTCTTCAATACTAGGGCCATCATCTCTTCCAGTAAAAAATATCATGCTTGGAATAAATCTTCAACAAAAACAAAAGCTTAAAAATAACTTACTGTGCAAATCACGCATCTTTTTTCGGAAAAACCATAAAAACAGTTGAATTTAAAATGCTCATAACTTTACTTCCTGGACTCCATTTTGACTGGTTTTTTCTTTTAAATTGGGTAAGTTTTCGAGATGAATTCAAATATCCAATTTTTTGGACCAAATTTTGCTCATAAATTTTCATATCTGAACCTAAAGTGCGCCGCCCTCTTTTTTCCTAGAAAACATCTGCAAAAAAGAGCCAAAAATTTCTCCCCTTCTTTGGCCAAGGAAATTTCTCTGATACCAATTTTTACGTACCTGAATAGATCTGAAGATAAATATCAAAATAACTAACAATATCAACAAGAACAATACAAATCATTCACCAAATACTGAACACAAGAAATAGAGAGAACCTTTGAGGTAGGGTAACACCATATATTAATCCTTAAGGAAGAATAACACTCCTCAAGCAATGTTTGATACATTCACAATACTTTTCACTATGTTCCATTGCATTGCTACACTTCTTTATATAGCTCTATCTATCTCTTAGAAACCTTCGAGAGAGTCTTCTCACATTTATTACATCTAACTACCATAGTGGGCCTTTATTAATATAGTGGACCTAGTCCACCTTACATTGAATAGCCACATTCTCATATATTAAATGAATTCCACTAATAATACATAACCACATTCGCATTGGATACCTCCCTAGGTACCCCATATTACCTTCCTAGGTATATAACAATGCACAATACTTTTTTCTTCCTTAGAACTACGCGCACTTATTTCTTCACTTTTTGCTTTAAATGCAATATCAGAGTGAACATCTTTTGCTTCATAAACATCTTGCACTTTTTTTCTCTTCATGATTGACTTCAATATCAATGGAAACATTATGTTACTTGTCATCTAGATTCTTGCAATAAGATGATTGCTGGGATATCTATCCATAATCATTCATACAGTGATTATCTTCCATGTAGATTCTATATCCATGGAAAAAAATCGTGTCTGAATGCATCACAGATAAATACAATGTCATATATAGGCTTATAATATTTCACTGATCAATCTTAAAAAGATTATCTGTATTTTATCACATGTTGTATGCATCAATTTAAAAAATAATTAACCGTTTGATCTCAAAGCTTGAATTCACTCACGAGAGTAAAAACATGGTTTGGGTTAACCGTCCAAGAGCATATGCCTTTCACAACTCGTATATCTGATTCGGTATCTGTGGTAAAAACACCGAAAGTATGCTTTACTTTTTAGTCCTACTATTGAACGCAAGTGAAAATTATTATCTTACAGAACAAATCAGAACGCGGGGAATCACCTTTAAAACAAAATGTAATATTAATGACGCGAGAGAAGTGTCGTCAGCGAATATCTCAATGGCTTGTTCTCAGAAAGAACGAGCGCCACTGTACTTCTATATAAAGCTGAAGGAGACATTATCATTCATTGTGTTGAGTCGTCCGGTTTCCATTCTTTGTTTTGAATTTGTGAGTCTGATCATTTTCCTCAACCTCTCTGCTCTTTTTTTCTGGGTTTTCCTCTGAACTAAGAAAATTACTTGTTATCTTCTGTTCATATTTGATATTTTATGGCGATGCGTGGAAAGTGGTTATTCAGAGTGATAAATGGAGGCAGATCAGACCGCAGGAAAGAAGAGGAGATTAAGCAACGGCAGAAACAACCAAAGCCCATGGTGAAGCCAGTGGAACATGA
>ML777568.1:585729-604249 GCA_009831015.1 Picea engelmannii | reverse complement strand
TATTAATGTGAAATATATAAATAAAGGTGGAAACTTTTAGTCCTTCATATGAATAATGACATCTTGAAATCTAGCACTCCAACATCACCTTTAGATTAGAGAAACAAGCTGGCCCAAATGGCACTTTAGGCCTTTTTCTAGCATTTCAAAACTTTCCTGCCTAGATTTGTAAAATGCACTTAATGCCCATAAAAAGTTCTTCTAGAGAAAGACAAATATTCTAGGTTTAACAGTATTTACATCCTCACAAAAGCGATGTGTCAATTTTTCTCCAAGAATATTTTATCATCATTGATTTCAATAAAATTGGTAATTTTTTGCCAATATTGCAAGTTGTCTAGTAGTTTTTGAAATGAAAATAAAGTTGATAAAATTTTGTTATGTAATCAAAACAACTATGCTAGGTTATATTAATTAGGTTTCCTCACAAAACCCATGTGCCCTAATTCTAGTTCTCTGCTCCAAATTCCCTTTCCATAAATTAAAATTCCTCAAATTTGGTGGCCATAAGAAAGATCTTGTACACTCAAAAAATGATGTCTTGATGTAATTTCTTCCAAATATAGACTATATCATCATTAATTCATCTCACTTGGGCAATGTGTTTCCTACTATGCTTCATCTCTAGCCATGGTTCACACATCCTAACCAATTTCACATTCAACCTTCACAATATGTTCCTTGTCTTAGTTCCCACATAGATTTCATACAACATTCCATGATGCAAACTTCATTACACTGGTGGTAGTTGAGAGATTCAACACTCAATTTTCATGGCATTCTTTCTTTACTATCATCTAACTTGGAAAGGCTTATGCGAACACAATCGAGAGTGATTTGCCTCTAATTTTTAATTATTCTTCCTTCTGGATTTCTCTACTTTGTGAGACTCTAGATGGTCATGTGGTATTTGTGCCAATGAAGTGATTATGTACATGATCAATTTTTGTGAGTTATTAACAACATAGTATTGTAATACATTGATCAATCTCCCGTGATGCTCATTTATTGTCTTTCCACCCTTGAAAATTATATATTATTTATCTAGCTCTATCATTGGGGTGTAATCACTGGGCCTGAGAGTGGATCTACCTTGAAAGGAGGGTCTAGGTAGAAATGGAGGTGTGTATATGAGTATACACTTATGTAGGTGTCATGATTATAATCTTGTATTTTACAAAAACGAGATTGGGGCTACATGTTTGCAAACATATCATGGAAGACATCAGTGAGATGTAGTTTTAATTGATATTCCACCTCTTGTTCTTAGGTATGTTGGGATTTGTTCCTAGTGAGAACCTGAACTCATACCTTAATGAGCTAATGATTTTAAGTAAGATTTGGTAGAGATGCCAAGACTTGGTGGATTACATCCTTGGATAAATTTGAGAAAGCGGTCTTTGTTAATGGCACAAACTCTTTCAATGGTGAGTTGTGAGGAGAAGCATCTATAGAAGGAATTTTTGAGACACCGCTTTCTCTTGACATAGGTGCAGTTCCACAAATTTTAAATATTTTCTTGCTAATGCAAGGGGAAAATATAGATTACTATTGGGAGGTAAGGTCCTTTTATTTGATTTGAATTTTTAGGTGGAGTAGGGCATTGTTATGCTTGTTGCATTGGAGTATCTTGAGTTGATTGGTGATTTTTTCAATCCTTAATGCAATTTCCAAAATCATGGTATGGATCATTACAGTTTGATTGAAATTTCTTATAATTAAGAATTTGTATGTAGATCGATCCTTCAAAGTTGAGTTGAATCACTTCAGAGATCCCCTTCTCCAAGTCAAATTCCATCTAGATGTTAACACATGAGTATTATCTCATCTTTGGATCCACCCTATCATTGTACTATTCAGGGGATATTTTAATTGTAATTAAGTTATAGTCATGCCAAAATATTAGTGAGATATTATGCAATGAGACCCATGACAACACTGTTGTGATTCTATCAAATTTAATTGTGGTTTACTACATTATATATGACATTTTGTGCTCTAATTTACCAACATCACTCTTAATGAGGATCTTAAGTGTGTTATGTTTGTGGAAAAGTGGAATGTCTGCAAACACCCTTTTTACCAATCTACTAAACCTATTGGTTTTTTCCTTGCACTCGACCCTTTTTCATCACCCCACATAACCTTGGATTTTTTTATTTTTCACCATACCTTCACACATGATATCATGTATTTGAATTCCTTGCAAGATCCCCATGACTTTATGTTTACTTTATACAACCATAGCCAAACCTTCACCACCAAAAATAGATCTCCTTGATTAGACAACCCCTTCAACCATTATAAAACTCTTGCATCAATGGCCACCTCTTCCCCAACCACTAACTCCTCCTCTATCTACCATCACAATTTCCAAATCAGACAATACCTATCCCAATTTATTATAGACGATGGTTGTGAATGAAATATCACATCCCATGAGCTAGTTTATGAACTTCATATTCTTTTTATATCCCATCCTCAACCCTACCATATAGGACGGGTCAACATTTAGGGAACCTCTATCCTCATCACACAATGCCACCAAAATAACTTAAGTGACATAGAATTTGCGCCTATATTCACTTTCATATTTTAAGTGACATACAATTTTCACCTTTTCACTTTCTAACTATTGGATATCTTAGATCATGGAGTTGAAATCCAAAACATGTTGTGATCGATCATTGTGTCTACCTTATAAAAATCTATTTTCACCTTAATCGTGTCATGTTTCAAAACTACACTACATTGGGTATTGGTGTGAATGCTCATAGATTTTGTTTAGAAGATATTTCAAATTGAAGTACAGAATTATTAAGGAGCTAATTTGAAATCAATGTGTATTCTATGTAATTCTATGAATATACAAATACACATTTCATATATTCACATTAGAATCACCCCATAGTATACATATGACATGAAAGAATCAACCCAAGTTCAAATCACATAGAAAACCCTAAAAGACCAAAATAAATATATGCAGGAAAGAAAATTCCCCCCCAAAATCCATTTCACCCACGAGCCAATCGAAACCAAGCCTTTTCCTGGACATTTCTTTAATCATCTCAAGCACTATTACATCCAAATCTCATGAAATTGTTAACAGGATCCCTAATAAAAAACACAAGCACTCACTTTTACAATAATATAGAGGAAAAACGGATGGAGAAGCCATAGATTCCTAGATTAGTAGCCTCACACTGCACTTTTAGATTTTCCCAGGCTCAAATATTTATCCTTACAATAAAATATCTACAAGGAATCATTCAAACTTGGTGAACAAGTCAATTTATAATTCTACATTTAACTCAATCTTCTACTTCCAAATGCATGACAAAGTCCATCAATACATGGAATCCATTGCATGACACTATCGCATAGCATTTGTATCCCCTATTCTATCTAGAAAATATCATGTGTGATTGGTTATAACTTCATCAAGCCTAGTACTACAATACATGGAAGTGTTCACACAACTACACATCCAACTCTAGATTCATACTAGTTGTTCATCCTCCAAACCAAACCAAGGACGTAACTTCTAATAAAGTCACACATTATGTGACAAATTGTCATATCTTAAAACATCATGTTGGATCAATCTTCTTAGACCCCCCCCCATAGAGCCCTCCCCTTCATCACATCTAGAAATCATTACCCTACACAACTAAGCCATTTCTCCTTCTTTGCATTCAAGACAATTCCATTCAATATCCTGACATCCTTTTCACAAATTCACTAGTTGTTTATTCTCCAAACCAAATCAAATATGTCACTTCCAATAAAGTCACACATTCTGTGACAGATTGTCACGTCTTCAAACATCGTGTTGGATCAATCTGTTTAGACACCCCCCCTAGAGCCCTCCCCTCCAACATTATTGCCAACTCGAACCTGTATTGCAAAAATTTTGTATGCAACTATATGAAAATATGCAACTAGGCAACTATATGCAACAATGCAACTTATCATGTTTTTTAGTGACTATATGCAACTTTATGCAACTATATGCAACTTTGCAACTCTGCAACTATATGCAAATATATGCAACTATGCAACTATATGCAACTTATCCAACTATCTGAAACTATGCAACTATATGCAACTATATGAAACTTTATGCAAAAATGCAACTTATGAAACTATATGCAACTATTTTGCAACTATATTGCAACAATTTCGTATGCAACTATATGCAAATATGTAACTAACTGCAGCTATGAAACTATATGCAACAATGCAACTTATCATGTTTTTTAATGACAATATGCAACTATATGTGACTTTATGCAACATTGAAACTTATGCAACTATATGCAACTTATGCAACTTATATATGCAACTTTATGCAACTTTATGCAACAATGCAACCTATGCAACTATATGCAACTATCGAGTGATGATCAAGATATACTAAGAGAGGTTGAAAGTGAGACATGTTGTACTAGATCTATCAGTTATAGATCAACTAGGTTTTTTTGAGTAGTATGTATGTGTCTCAAGGTATTGGAAATGATACAGGGAAGAAGGCCATGCCTTAGGGGAAAAAGAAAGCTTTGAGTCATCTAAGAAATTATGTTAGTGCTCTCACAAGGTTTGAGCATTAGCTATGGGTATTAAGGCCTTGATATGGTTGAGGGGGGAACCCAAGTCTTAGTCAAAGTACAAATCTTCTAGGCATCCATGCCCAAACATGACACCTCAAACTAGCACACCCAATCTCTCAAGGTTTTATGCAACTTCTAGGGCTCAAATTTCATTAATGATACCTCAAACCACCATAGATGACCTCTCGTGGGTATGTTTGGAATTCAAGTGGGAGTATGGGAATCAATAGGATATTTTGAGCACTAGGTATGGGTCTTGGGTCCTTGGGAAAGATCGAGAGAGGAAACCCCCTCCTTCCATCCCATTGTCTCCTTCACAGTCTTCCATATAGAAAACCACAACCCTTTCCTTTATAGTTTGTACAACTTCATCAAAACCATTACACCCTATGCATACAATGGATTAAACAACAACTTGATCATCTTGTAATATCTTTCACAACCAACCCCAACATTATTTCCAACTCGAGCCTTTCCTCCATTCCCGACCAACCACTAAAGGCGCTTTCCAAATATGTGAAATTCCAGGGTCATGGATTTCCAAACTATCAATCCCCACTCGAACTCTTTGATAGGTCTCAAATCCTGTTCTCCACTAAGCGTCAGGGGATATGAATATATATGCAACTTTTTTCAACTTATATGCAACTATATGAAACTTTATGCAACAATGCAGCTTATGCAACTTATGCAACTATATTGCAACAACTTCATATGCAACTATATGAAAATATGAAAATATGCAACTATATGCAAATATTCAACTATATGCAACTATGCAACATGCAACTATATGCAACTATGCAACATGCAACTTATGCAACTTATGCAAATTTATGGAACTTATGCAACTTTATGAAACATGCAACGATAACTTATCTTCTTGTTTTAATGAGTGTAGGTACCACCAAATAGGTATATGTCGGATCTCTCTTCCTCGAGTGATGATCAAGATATACTAAGAGAGGTTGAAAGTGAGATGTGTTGTACTAGATCTACCGGGTCTAGATCAACTAGGTTGGAAAAGGTAAGGAAAAGATTTTGTATACGCATGTAGTTTTTTATTGCCAACAGAGGGTCGTGTATTTATGATGTTGAGAGCATAGGTGACATTGAGTTTCCCTTGAGGTATAAACATCTAGTGCAACGATGGGCACCTAAGGAGCTACCTGAAGTGGACACAGATTTATTCATTAGTGGGAGGATGTATCACATTGCTCCTTCGTCCTTACATGGATTGGGGTTATTTTCCATGGATGACATAAAGGTCAGCCATGGAACTGTAACTGAATTGATGGAGTATGTCAGACCATTATACAACTACAATCACTGGTTGATGTTGGTCCGATATACTCAAAGTATGCGAAGATACGGAGTTGCCGCAAATTATATACAACTAATAGATAACAATCAAAATAAAAGGGAAACTATGTATATTGATGGAAGGCCAAAAGCTACTGGAAACATTGTGAGCTTTATAAAGAGTGCACAACCAATGGAAACAACTAAGAAACTGAATTGCATATTTGAGGGACGCGAAGGAAATCGTATATTTGTATGTGCAACAAAAACAATAGTTCCGGGTGAAGAGTTGTTGATCGATTTCAGATTAAATCAAATAGATGGAGGGGGTGTGACTATGAGGGTAAATATATGACATACCATTCAACTCAACCTTTGATCAATCATTGTTACAATTTATTGCTGCAATATTTCAATTTTTTACTGCACAAATTTTTTACAATCACTTTCATAACTCTTGTTGATTAATTTATTGTGTCAACGTCTATCCAGGGTGACCGTGAGATATCACAGGTTGTATCTGTCCAAGGAGACTATGGAAAGACACCCACTGTGCCTCAATAGGTAAATGTTAAATACAATAACAACTTATGACTACAACGTCAACTAAATTTCAGAAATTTCATTATTTTTTTTCTGATATTACTGCAATATTTCATTTTTTTAATGTTACAGGTGAATTTCATAACTTTTATTGATTGATTTATTGTGTCAACTTCTGTCTAGGGTGACCGTGGCAGAAAATCACCCACTACATCTGTCCAGGGTGATCGTGGAAAGGCACCCGTTGTGCCTCAGCAGGTAAATGTTAAATACAGTAACAACTTATGACTACAACAACAAAATTTCTGAAATTTTGTTATTTTGTTTTTATATTACTGCAATATTTCATTTTTTTAATGTTACAGGTGAATTTCATAACTTTATTGTTTGATTTATTGTGTCAACTTCTATCTAGGGTGACCGTGGCATACAATTACCTGCTACATCTATCAAGGGTGACCGTGGAAAGGCACCCATTGTGCCTTAGTAGGTAAATGTTAAATACAGTAACAACTTATGTCTACAACAACTAAATTTCTGAAATTTTGTTATTTGTTTTTGAATATTACTCCAATATTTCATTTTTTAAATGTTACAGGTGAATTTCATAACTTTTGTTGATTGATTTATTGTGTCAACTTCTGTACAGGGTGACCGTGTCTGAAAATCACTCGCTACATTTGTCCATGGTGACCATGGAAAGGCACCCGCTATGCCTCAGCAGGTAAATGTTAAATACAGTAATACCTTATGACTACAATAATTAGATTTCTCAAATGTTAAAGTTCATATCATTAATTTTATTCGTTAATGTATTGTGGCATGGTCAACATGGGAAGGCTCCCACTGAGGATATTGATGAGGACGAAATATTTTTTTCCATTGACCTAATGACAATTGTAACGAAGGCCTTGAAGAAGGCTAACATAGAATATCTAGGTTTGCTTAGCAAAAGACCCCTGACACAGGAGGACAGGGAAAGAATTGTAGAGCTACAAAATACAATAACTAATTTAGGGGTAAATGGCATCTTCACATATTTTTATAAACTATGACAATTTCATATCCATTTTTTTGTTTTATATTTTCTATATGATCTGATAAAGGAAAGTTTTCCGTTTGTAGGATTTTTTAAACATCGTGCATCGAGAACCTGCTGATCCTAAAATTGCTATAGGTAACAATGATGGTCCAATAAAAAAAAAATGTTGACATAGAAAAGTGCAAGTGAGGATTTTTTAGCCTCCTGAGGTTCCCCTTGAATCCATTGATGAGCACATTGATTTTGACTAGAATGACACACCGAAGCATGATGAGTCGGAGCCTGGGACTCCACATGAATCTGGAGAGGAACGTACTATAGATGGAGAGGAAACTATTATGCATGGAGTAGAATGAATTAAAAGAACCAGATCACAAGATGTCACCTTTTTGGTGGATGACACATCTGTTCCGATCAAGATTCAGAAGATTGCAGGTAATTGTTAATTAATTGATTCATTTTTTTCATGAAATTGAAATGGACATTTGTTGAGATTATTATAAATTAATGGATAACACGTTTCTGCAGAAAACAATGTTTTCTATAGAAACTTAAATGACAAAGCATTGGAGTTGTTTGGCCCCACCATTCGTACATGGTGGAATGGCCAAGATAGAAAAAAGAAAGATGATTTAATAGAGAACATGGTAAACTTGTTCGACGACACTTTCAACAAGAAGGTGGTTACAAAGTTAGCCGACGAGAATTTAAAATATACCAGGGCCCAGTATAGGGAGAAATTGCAATTATACCTCAAGCACGAGTGCCCTCCTATGGTTCTAGAGAAAGTGTGGAAGCCACTAATAGAGGATGCAAAGGAGAATTTGTTTAAAAAACAAGGAAGACATCCATGAGCTGGTCAAGCAAGGTACAACACATGTCATATTATCAGTGATATGATCATTTATGTTTTTCTTTCCTGTTTTAAGTAACAATTTTGATATCTATTTTTTTTCAAAAATTCCATATATAAGCTACCAGAGACCTCCAAAGAAACCAAGGCCAGAGTGGAAAAACATGACCATCATAAACTAGGTCAGGGTGGTTTTGGAAAACTAAAAGCCTGAATAGTAAGATTTAAATGGTTAATTGTGGTTAATATTTATTTAACAGTAGTGAGCAACTATATGTTTTTGTTATTGGTATTTTTAATGGTGTTATGCATTGCAGTTAAATATGTTCGACATTGATGCCACCATGGAGGACCTAAAGTTTGGTTACAAGCATGGTTTTAAAAGTATGATTGAATATAGAAAAGCTTGGGCAAGACTCCTTTCTCCCCATCCATGCAGGTAAATCAAATGAATAAAGAAACCACAGTAACATGCTTGTAAATTCTATTCATATTTTATTATATCACCCTTAACTAAGTATTTATGTTTGTTTTCAAGCAACAGTGCTATTGTAGTAGTAAATCTAGCGGTATTCAGTAGTCACCATGTCATACAAGGGTGCACATGTCTAGTGATAGTGTAGAGCAGAGTACCCATTTCGGTATGTATGCTTCAGAATTAGAAATATTTACTGTGATTGTAGATATTTATTTCCCGACTTATACGTATATATTATCTTCTCAAAATTTAAGAGCATGTAGCTCAGGAGGGTGAACTGTGAGAGGATCAACCAAGTGGATAAGAAATTAATGCACCAACTTTCACAGCTACATAGACAGGTAAAGATAAATAGTGTAATGTTAATCAAAATAATGAATTAGTTATTTCAATTATATTTCAACATATTGATATGATCATTTTCGTTGTTGCAGTTCACGACCCTGAACAGATCCCTCGACACCCTTCTCAGCGACGTACCAGAAGTATGGTACAAGAGCGCACACAAACAATATAAGGACAGGGCACACGAAATACAATGTCCTTGGATGATTATGATACCCCAATTGTCAATTTTATGAATGTAAAAACACATAAATCAAAGAAATATTTGAGTGGTATAAATTCATGACTTGTATTTGGATGTTTATCAATGTTTATATGTTCATATGCTTCAATGTTTATATGTTCATATGTTTTGATGACTATCTTAGTTATGCATGAATGTCTATATGTTTTCTATATAAACAAAATCATTTGTTGGGTATGGGGAATTGAAAGTGATGTGAGGGGGGGGAGGGGCCATATGAGCTTCCACCTTCACATGGTTGGTCATGTTCAATAGAGAATAATCTATTCTCAAAACAAAGATAATCTCATTAAGGTATGTGACCACTTAATTTTTTTCTAGAGTATTTTACATAACTAAATGCATGTTTATTTGCTTATATATTAATTACTCATATAAAGAATTTGTCTTATGTTATTCATGCAAGTCTTGGTGATGGAAATGCATCTCATGGAAAAATATTATCAAGTTGTATGGGCTAATGGATCTAGTGAAAGGACAATGAAAAGGTAAGGGTTTTGACGTGTTTTTTAAAGTAGGCTTTATACTAGTAAAATATCACAATCCTCATGAAATGATACAATTTCATTTTTGGTAGACAAGCATCATTTGTTTTAACAAAGTATGAATCATAGACTATGGGAAAAACCTTTTTTTGTATTCTTACATTAACCAATACAACTATAGGAGATTTTTAGTACAAAATCTTAACCACACACACACACACACACATGAACCCTAAGTAAACAAATGATAGAAGATAAAGGGAGAATATGTACTGATAGGAGTTAATGAAGATAATAATATGAATAATGGAGTGGAGAGTGAGTTACAGGTGAATCCTCTTGCGGACACACAGATTCCCTCTTGGTCTCTAGAATCCTAAGGCCAAGACAAAAAAGTGCTTAACATGGACACTGACATCCTTTTAGATCTAATCAAGCTAATATATGAAGGATAAGAAGAAATATATGTACCTTATTAACGACGTTTGTCCCAGCAAATTCTAGGCTGAGCTTCGATCCTAAGATGCCTGATAGGTCCTATAGAACAAACAAAGATACAATGGACTTCCTATTCTACTAAGATTATCTCAAATATAGATCTATCTACTGAAGACAAACTCATGTGGAACAAACATAAGTTTGAAAGAAACAGGCCAAGCATTGATATATTGATAAGAACAAGTAAAAGTACTTACAATCCTTTGATGAAGGTGCAACAGCTTCTTCTAGTTCTCCTTGTCCAACCCCTTTTCTCAAGTAATCTACACTGATTTCTTTGATGACATCTCACTCATGAGATCATAAGTTTCACATCTCCAATCTTTTCTGTTAATAGCACTTATAGGATCATAAGTTTGGTATCAATCTCTAGTCTCTCCTTTTCCTTTCACCATGAGGAGGCCTCCTTATATAACCTTGGAGAGGCCCAACCACTTGAGAGATATTTGGGATGAGTTGAGGATTCTTCTCCTTCAATTGAGGATCTTCCTTAATATCATGCCTTGACCTTCTATTCGAATCCAACCACCTTCAAAAATTGAGGGGATTCTTCCCTGTTTTAGCTCAACAAACCAAAAATCCGCTCAGAAAAGGTAGCGCTCCCCCAAAAGGTTACACAAAGTGTTTGAACGCTCCCCCAAATAGGCCTAGGGAGCACTAGCACTCCCTGATAGTGGGTAGGGGAGTGCTACCCTCCAAAATCCATTTTTAAGTGGTTTTTCAAGTGGAAAAAGGCTTGTATATAGCCACTGAATATACAATGTGGATCTATACTCCCATGATCTGAAATGATCGTAGTCATGAAGAATACATAGTGGATCTATGAGATGACAAGACATAGACACGACCAATACAAAGTGGATCTATGTAACAATATATATGTCATAGTTCAAAAGAACTCCTTCGCAACCTAGGCAAAGTATACATAAGAGTGAAAAATCAACCCAGGTTCTTCTTACCAATCTCGATGTAGTACGAATATAACCATCTGAATAGATGTCTTGATGTCGAACATGGCATAAACTACTTGATTACTAGTCAATGAGGTAAACCATTAAAAAGTGCGAGGGAGATCACCATTGATGTCAATGATTCCACAGGTACTCTAGTACATTCCAACGAATGTGAATAACTGTGCTTAATTCGAACATCCATGGAATCATCCGATCAAAGGTCAATGATGTAAACCCACTGTCAAACATGAGGAGGCCTATCATTAAGGCATGCAGGTCCCAAGGTACTAACTGGTTTCTAAGTCTAGTTCCTGGATAATGTGTTGAATTCGACAAGAATAGACTCTTCGAAGGAGGGCCTTGATGTATCCCCCATGAATGACACGAAACTGACACATATATGTAATTGGTAGATCAAATGAACATGGACTAACATGGGTATTGAAACAAGATATTTTTGATGGCTGACTCTCGAGGTAGATACTTCCCTTGAACACTAAGGTACAATAGCAGAAACGCGACATGGACCAAAACTTGATGATGTAGTGGATGTTGTGACTTTCGTTAGGTGACCCAAAGGAGTAAAAGAAACTTAGAGGATTGGATCAGTACAGAGGTTTAGCGGATTAAAATGCGTACAAATACAAAGTTCCATTTTCAAGGGTGACTGTAAGAGTTACTGGTAGTGTTCTAAAAAACTGTTTGGTTTTCCTCTTTCAATTTTCCCCCATCTAGATAGACGAGTACATTTTCGATATGACTCACCTTCAGTAAGTCCCTCTTACTCTGTTTAACGAACTGGAAGAAGTAAGGGTATTTTAACGAGTCCATAGAAGGTAAAATCGGTTGTTTTTCATATTTAGAGAGTTTGAAAATGACTTAAAGATGACTCTAATGTTGTCCTTTTTTGTAATGTTTGTTTCGCAAGGCCGAAAAAAGAGATAAATTATCACTCAAAAGATGTCATTTCAAACCTTTTAATGAGTGGGAAAGGAAGCAAGATCACTCAACAATCTTTTCATGTTTAGAGAGTCTGAAAAGAGCTCAAAGACGACTCCAAGGGGTTCCTTTTTCATATATCCATGTGAGTCCGAAAAAGTGATAAAAGTCTACTCGGTTACATTCGCATGTTTTTTCGAGCACGAGAAAAAACAAAGACTAAGCTCGGTATTCCCCCAGCTTGAAATCTAGTGGCTTAACTCTAGAATGATCATCAAAGGATGGAGACATGCCCTCCAAGCTTCAATTCATTCATTGACTTTGAGGTTGTCACCAATTTCTCTACTATATGGAGAAAAAGGATAAGAGTGGACGAAAAGAAGGTTCAAGAGAGGTGATTGTTTCATTTTTTAATGAGCTTGACACATAAAAAGAACTATTCTTAGGGCTTCAGGTTCAATCCTCAGATTTTTGTTTCATATTTTAATGAGATTGCTACAGAGAGGAAAACTATGCTCATGTCTCTGGGTTCAATCCCCAGATTTATGTTTCATTTTTTAACAAGCTTTCTATAGAGAGGAGAAACTATGCTCATGACCTCTGTTTCATTTTTTAACGAGCTTTTTATAGAGAAGAAAAACTATGCTCGTGGATTCTTCTTAATCATGGCTTCCAAGAGAATAACACTCTGGAAAGACACCATGTGAAGGGACAAAACTCAGTCATGTCTTCCAAGAGAATAACGCTCTAGAAAGACACCATGTCAAGGGACAAAACTCGGTCATGGATTCCAAGAGATATTCACTAGATGGAATAAAATCACTCTGGAAGGAACACATGTTGTGGGTTGTGATGGGGGTAAGGAGATTAGGCTCCAATAGCCCTACCGAAGAGATCACCATGTCAACTACCAGATCTAAATCATCAGAAGCTGAAGGCGTGGGAGACAACAAAAAATCAACATCAAGAGGGAAGATAGAGTGTATATCTCCCTGAATTTATTCACGAGGGGGAAGAAAAGAGGCTCGATGATGGTTATCAGCCCGAGGTATCTCATCAATTCTCAGCATTTCCTTAATAGATTCATCAGAGGGAAAAATTGGGGAAATGTAGTCAATTGCAGACAACAAGTAATTTAACCATGATGGCATTGAGGAACTATCGGGTGCCAAGAGATGTTGGTCATCTGAGGAGGGAGAGGCGGATTGAATAGAAACATACGATGTTTTAGATGGATTAAGTGGCATGGTGTCACCTAGTGCATCGAATTCCAAGGGACTAGGTACAATCCAAGGGTCAAATGATTCCAAAGATTGATAAGTTGTGGTCAAAATCATATTGACGGTGGAAATATGATGTGTAGTCGGTGAAAGTGGTGTAGGGAAGGTACCCATAAGGCTGTAATATTTCAACAAGCCAACTCTAACCCTTTCATATGTAATCTTGTGATCTCCCAAGAATGGAATATTGTTGGTAGCGGGAGCGTGAGTGTCAGGTGTATAGAAATCTAACTGATCGACACTGACAATTTTTCCCTGATGAGGGAATTGTACACATAGAAACACCAATGAGGAAACGACAATCATAGCATAAAACCAACTCCTTCCAAGTAATAAGTTGTAATCGAGGGGATAATCAACCACCTTGACATCAACAGTGACGATTTTTCCACCCAACTGGACAGGCATGGACTGTAAAATCCCATGGGGATGAAAACCTCACCCATCGAATGCGCGTAACATCGTTGGGGATTTTTTAAGTGCGAGTGATTTTAAATTTTTCCAACATGCTAAAGACATGACACAAGTAGAGGCTCCCTCATCCCAGATGGTTCGGTGAATTTGTTGATTGTGAACAACAACATCAATTTGGAAAGAAAGTTGGTGGGAGAGTCTAGATGTATAATTGTCCAGGTTAAACATGATATGGTTGGACGAATTAGGATCAATAGTGCCAATAGCAGCCAAGAGCATTCTACGCTGACTGGGGCAGTGTTGTAGAACTTCTAACGTAGACATAACACACGATGCTTGAGCCAATCTTTAACGATGTTGTAGTTCTAGGCGGCACATGAACTAGGATTAAAGGTAGATTTATGGATAGTGCTCTTAGGAGGGTGTAATATAGAGTCAAACGTAGGTTTCTCAATTTGAACTGGTCCAGATGGAGGATTAACTGATGGAGGACTAACGGAGGATGGTGATGGATCCGGTAAAGTATCGATATCATTAGTGACTTTTCATGTGTCAGGTTTAACTGATGTGTCATATGTATTAGAGCGAGTGGTCAAATTAATCCCATTAAACATATAAATATGTGCACTTGTCGAGGCCTCATCATGAGGATTTCTATAACTTCCCCTAGGAGAGGGGGTTTGAGCAACCATGGATTGTTGTTGTGGAAAAGGCTGAGTAAGCACAGCAGGTTGTGAATTTCCTTGGAAAATTTTGGCCACTTCATCATTATGCGGACAGTCTTGAGTGTAGTGATCATCTCCACAAATGATACACGGGAATTTCAACTTCTGTTGTGGTTTATTTTCGGTAGAAGGTGTTTGAGATTGATTTTTTGGTTGTTCGTTGTTATTAGTATTTTTTTATTTACTTTTTTCCTTCTTCTTACCTCTGGATTGTTGTGAAGAGGCAGATTGAATTGCATTCACCTCAGAAATGTGAGTTTGGGGGGAGGTAGAGGAGAGTGTGGTTGACTGGGAAGTATATTGAGTTTTGATGGAACCGATAAAACCGTCTACATGAGATGAGGATGAAGGCTTGGATGGATCGGCATTAGCTCGAGCAGCATTCAAAAGAAACTCATACAAAGTATCAGGTTGTGAATAAACCAAATCTAAGTACTGATCCCGAGCAATGGTTTCTTCCTCGGTGGTTGTGCCACCCATAGTGACATCATGAGCAATCAAGGGTAAAAGTGATTTAGTAAACCACTCCACCAATAATGGGTCAGGAATGATTGCTTTGATCATCCTTCATCGTCGTCTCCACTCATGAATATGGTCAGAGATATGCATGGAGTCAATTTGATGAAGGGAGGTCAAGAGTTCAGTACCCGTCTTGTAGTGAATAGGTAGTTGAAAGCACATGAGGAAATACATGGCAAGGGAGTTGAAATCATGAAAAGAAGCACGTGGTAGTTCAATATACCACTTTGTTGTAGAGCCCGTAAGTGTTCGCTGGAAAAGACACAAATGTATAGAATCATCCATGAGGGAGTTTGATGAACACCACAAATGGAAAGTCATCACATGGTTATTTGGATCTTCTCCATATTTTCTATCAAATTTCGGAATATTAGAAGGAAGTTTAGCTGGAATAACTGGCCAAATCGATGAAAGAGAAATAAGATCATTGGTTAACCGAGACAAGTCTGGGAGATCTAGAGTCGCAAGGAAAGGTAGTTGTCGGCTAACTTGAATATGATACTAGTGTGGCATAGGAACACTAGTAGGACCATAAACTGGGTTAGATGGATAATTGTAACCAGTAGGTCCTCCTACATATGGTTGTTGTTGACTAGGATAAACAAGATTTGACGATGGCTGAGAAGCATTTTCATAACCCGATGGGTTCTAAGCATTATAAGTCGGGTGATTTGCTTTCCCATAAGGAGGATAAACATTTTTCCCTTGAGGAGGGTAAGAAGTAGATCCCAGAGGTAGATACACATTAGACCCATGGGGAGGATAAACATTAGACCCTTGGGGAGGATAAGGTTGTTGTCCTTGAGGACTCTAGGTGATGTTTAGGATGCCCAGATAAGGTTGTCCATAAGATGGTTCTCAAGGAACAGGATTTGATACTCCTCCTTGTGGGTTATGATATGAGTGCCCCCCAACATGGGGTTGGGTAAATGTGCCTCTCAAAGATACTCCCAAGGATTGTGAAGGTTTTCTAGCAAATGAAGGTTGCCCCCCTCCCAACAGTGGATTAACAATCGGGGCATGGCTGGCAAACAGAGGTTTCCCTCCAGGAGGAACATGAAAAGAGGGTTGTACCCCGGGAGGGGTAGGCCCACCATAGAACGACGGTCTTCCAAGAGGGATAGGCCCGCTAGATGGCGGTTTCCCTCCAGTCAGTTGTACTTGGCTGGCAATGGTCTTCATTCTCTAGTGCAAAGATGTCCCAGGAAGATCATGCGGAACATGTGGAGTTGTAGAGTGAAAGTTTGTAAAAGTGGGGGTAGGGATTGAAGTCCCTTGGGAATGAGTAGAGGTGATGAGTCCAGCATTAGGATGGAGTTGTGTTGTTGTAACAGTAGGGTTAATGACCTGATCGATGGGGTGATTCATATCTTGACCGGATGGTCCCGTTTCAACAGGAGGGTCATGAGGATGAAAGGGTTGTCGAATGGATTCAAAATGCTCATAGAGATCGTTTCCTAATGAAGTCCTCCATACATAATGATCAGGTGTGGGATTTGTATCTACTGTAGTGCTAAGATGAATAGGAGTCCTATACTCATCACCAAAGATTGGTTCTGTGGATCCCATATATGTTTCGGTAAAAGATCTCTCAGGTAACTGTGGGACCTCTTCGTCTATGACGTTCCCAAGGGATTATAAACAAAGTAAAAGTGGTTTGAGAGGGGTTACTGACACAGATGTGGTGCAAGGAGTGGGATTCTCAATCATAACCAAAGTTCCTTCTTAATTGTCTAACGGAGGAGTAACAACACTCCCATCGTCAGATTGATTTTCTACCTCTCCATGATAGTTGTCCTCTGGAGGGTTAGGAGGTAAGGGTTGGTAGCCTTCCGGAGGCATCCCTTGCATCCTACACGATCGGTGAAGAAGTTTATCGTCTACAGGCTCAATTTTTGAGATAACAGTACACGCTGAAAATCTAGGGCCAACTAATGAAAAGAAACAACATACACTAATAAAATCTAGGAATCAAAACCAAGAAAACAAAACTTCTCTCGATGATCATACTAGTTGGTGATGAAATCCAACGTTACGTGATAAAGTCAAGAAGGGTCTAGGATATGGTTGAATAGTTACAATGGCAACCTGCTTAACGGAATTTCACCTTGGTGCAATATTCCATGCAGTAATTGTGGATTTACCCTCCAAAGAGCCTGGGTGAATTTGACCAATGTTTGTTCCAAGTACAATGAGACTTCTCTTCACCGTCACCTCATGTAAGTGTTAGGGTCCTAACCCACACATAGGTAGAACAATATATTCAGATGTAATAAAGGTCAATATTAATAAGGCCTTTCAATAAAATAGAATAAGGCAGATGTAAAAAGACCTAATAGAAGTTTCCGCTTCTAGAAGGATCTTCCTCTAGATTCTTCGTTTTAGTATAAATAGGAGTCGAGGGTATGAGAACCCTAGCTTGGATATTATTGTAATAGATCTCTACTCAACTGGAGTTTTCCCCCTCGAAGAGGCCCATGAACATTGCTTTCAGAGTCAAAGTGTTATTTATGTTGTTATTCTTATATCATTTCAGTGTTATTGTGGTGAATGTTCTGGATATATTGCTATTATTTCGCCATTACTAGCATTTTATTTCTATTCTGCATACATTTTATATATGGTATATTACAAGTGGTATCAGAGCACTTTCCTTGATAGAAAGTGTGTGCTAATTTTTTTTTCAGGGTAGATACATATTCCGGCATCTTTAAGCCACATAGATCTTTCGTTACACACATAAACCCACGGTTGAGGGATTCATACACGCAGGAAATACAAGTGGTACTTAAGCACGCATATGTTGGCCACCTTTGTAACCCCTGTTGGTACTCCTTCGAGTGGTAGCGCATCAGACAACACCTATGTATGGATTGGCCTAGATTACCTAAATCTCTCTTTAGATAAACTGATCGGCCGCCTGACTGCTATAGTGTCACCGAAGACAACACTCGGGAAGATACTCTCTAGTACCTGGGTAGTTGGGTAGTACAACTAAGGGTATGGTCTATCCTCCTTAGTTAGTGCCCTGAGATATTGGACTGAGTACTACTGTTGGACCCTGCATGTATATCAAAGAGCTTTAGCACATAGAAAACCCTTGTCTGTATAACCCTTGAATACCTAACCCTTGGGGACAAGAACATAAACAAATTAAAACAGATAATATCTATTGTCGCGCAAATGTGTTCGGGTTGCCAAGTAAATACACATTTATTTATGGTTAAGCATTTGGGAATTTCCTCTCTATAGTATTCTTCAGACCGAAGTATAACTCCGTAAAAAAA
>ML777568.1:534863-567478 GCA_009831015.1 Picea engelmannii | reverse complement strand
AATAGGAGTCGAGGGTATGAGAACCCTAGCTTGGATATTATTGTAACAGAGCGCTGCTCGATTGGAGGTTGCCCCCTCGAAGAGGCCTGTGAACATTGCTATCTGAATCAAGTGTTATTTCTGTTCAAGTGATATTTCTGTTGCTATTTCGTATATCATTTCTGCGTATTGTGAAGATTATGCTAGATATTTCACTGTTATTCTGTTATTTCTAGCATTTCGTTTCTATTCTGCATATTTTATATATCTGGTATCTTGCAGGTTTACTCTCTAACGAGAGAGTAGGATCGATCGATGATGATATTAGATCAACCACCTTGGCACTCTTCAAAGGAAGAGTGGGTTTGACTGATGATCTAACCAGAGAAACCACTTTGGCACTCTTTGGATGAAGGGTGGGACTGACCGATGAAGTAACTGGAGAAACCAATTTGACACTTCTCAAAGGAGGAGTGGGATCGACTGATGGTGGAGTCAGGTTGACCACTTTGACACTCTTTGGATGAAGGATGGGACTAACCAATGATGGGACTGGATCAGTCACTTGGGTTTCACTTTCCAGATGAAAAGTGGGGTTGATCGATGATGGAATTGGATCAACTACTTTGGGGAGTGGTTCAATTGAGGATGAAACTAGATTGATCACCTGATCAACTAGATTGACCGGGGATGGAATCAGATTGACCAGTCGATCAACTAATGATGGGTTGGGAGAAATATTACAATAACCTTTTGGAAGTTGAAGTTTTTCCAAAAGAGAAGAAGCCTTGTCCATACGAAGAAAAAGGTGAGAATAATGATCACCTTCACATAACATGCAAGGAAATTTGACAGTTGTCTTCTTCTTACCAACCTTAACATAACTAGTTTATGAGGTGTCACCAACATGTCCAGCAGAGGATGATGACGTGGAGGAACACATTTCTAAGACCTTGGTAATACTAGGGCAATCCCTTAGAAAGTGGTCACCCTTACAAAGATTGCATGGGAATTTGGGTTTCATATTCTTTTTTTTAACCTTATCTACCTTATCAACACTCCCAGTACTATTAACAATAGCTGGTTGCTTAGATCCAACATTTGATGTAGTTGGAGGCTTGGTCCCTTTCTGGTTCTTCTTCTTCTTCTCTTTTTGTTTCTTCTTCTTATGATCAATCTGGCTACTTGCTTGAGAGATTTCACTAGGAAAAGAAGGAGAAATGGAAGGAGACTTGATGGGTGAAGAAGGAGAAAGGTTGACATGAGGTTGATGTGTGGGTGGTGTGCTTACATCTAAATCACTTGCATTTGAGATCATCGGAGTGGAAAACAACGATACCGGTAACCCAATTATGAGACCTGGAAGGCTCAAAGTAGCGATGTAAGGAGGACCAATGTTTCCATAAGAAGGAAAAACAAAGGGTTCTCTTGGAGTAGGATTTTATTCATTGGTAGTGTTGGGAACTGACGCCATTAAAATAAATCTCCAACCTATATTTTTCTAGGGAGAACAAACAACACATGCTAAAAATATAGTAAGCAAGCAAGCAAACAAAACCTTCTCACAATGAGCACACTATTTGGTGATGAAATCCAATGTCACGGGAACAAAGTAAGAAGGGGCTGAGATAGAGAGGGTGGAAAAGTTATATTGATGACTTGCTTAACAGACTTACACCCTGGTGCAAGCTTCCACTCATAATCATGGGTATACCCTCAAAAGGAGCTCGAGTGAGTCTGGCTAACATCGATTCCATGTACCATGAAGACTTGCCCCTCCACAATCACCTTGTTTAAAGACCCTAAAGATATAGGCCACTAAGGTTACGAAATATAACAATGATTCCTGGGGAAACAGTTGACAGTCCGATCCATGTGCAAGAGCATGGTATCTAGCCCGAAATCAAATTGAAAGGATTCCACTGATCATTGCGTGTATACCTTCAAGTGACCCCCATAATACGAGAAATATCTACACCAAGACTGACAAAGCATGGTGAGTAACTCTTCCAGTCTTAATGCAACCTCCTGATTGACCCTTGTGTGAGAAGGGCTTCCCAGGACAAAATGTAGCAATTGGATTTCACCACTCCCTAACACAAGATCCTATGTTTGTTTGCAGATTCGGAAGTTATCTTTCACACCTATTACAAATCCCTACAACTAATCTAATGTAGGTTTTCTACCAGAAAATGTAAAAATGTCTAATCAATTATAGTTTAGCGCTTGATTTTTAAAGTTGTTGTTACTCAAAAGGAAAATGGTGTGGACAATATGGTGTTTTGACAGACTCGAAAGCTATGCAAAGAGATGAAGATGAAATATTTTCATTTTGATGAAAGCTATGCTATGAGAAGGAGAAAAAATTCATCATTATAGATGCACAATATCCCAAAATGTCAAAAAACATGCAATTCTGCTACTTTAAATGCAAGCATTCAAGGAAGACAATAAAATGGGAAGAAGAATCCAAGAAAAGATAGGGAGAATCGAGAAACCACTCAAAACTTAATTTCTTGGGAAAATGAACTCAAAGATCAAATGAAATGGTGCATAGACCTTTGAATTTCCTCACAAAAGCTTCCACTCAGTTAGATAAATGAGAAGAAAACAGTAAGTTGACTCTAAATCAACAAAGACAAAGAGTGACTTCTAGGTAAGGAAGAAAAATGTCAAAATTCTAGACAAAAGGTGATCAATTCTTAGAAAGAAGAGTGTTGAAGGCCAAATAAAGGATGTATTGAGATGATAAGACTCTAAGCAAGTGCGAAAAGAAAAAATTGAACTTCAGAGAATGAAACCTTAGAGGATTTTGCACACTCTGGTGTAAGGGGCACAAAAGCGTTCCAATGCTCTGTGTAAGCCTAGTAGGGAGTGCCAGTGCTCTGGTAGCAAGGGTAGGGGGGTGTTTTGGCCCTTGACCAAGTTTTGAAGAGTACTTGGTCATACTTGACCACTTTTGGGACTGCGACAGCTTGCCAAAGAAGGAGCGCAACGCAAAGGAGAAAATAAGGAAGAAAGACTTATTTTGGGGTCCATTTTAGGGTTTTGGGTTGATGTAACGAGAAATGGATGTCGGCCCATGGGTTTACCTACATTTAAGCCCATTTTTTAATCTATAAATAGGTAATGTAGATAGTAAGACAAGGAGGAGATAGTAATGTAGTACATCTATGTGATGTATGAATGAAATCTTAGTGCTAGTAATTGGATCTGTGTGATCGGATGTATATTAGAGTGCTATGTGCATGAGATCGGAGAGATAAGTGCAGGTTGTTATAGTCTAATGCTAAAGAAAAAGGAAGAAGGATCTAGCGAGCGGAGAAGATTTTTTGTCCTATGCAAAGTAAGGGTCATTAGAGCTTTGTGTTGAAACTGCTGGACCAAGATAATATAAAAAAGACTTTGTGGACATAGCGCTAGGGTGGGGGTGAACCACGGTAACTGTGTGTATAGTGTTTTATGCTTCACACTTATGCATGTATCTCTTTCTTGGCTAAGTTCTTGATGTGATTAAGTAGATCTATTTATGATATGTGTTGTTGATGAATGAATGAACATTAGATCTGATATGTGAGATGCTTAGTGCTTGATCTGTTGAATCTAACCTATATTCCTGTGGATAAGTACTGAATCATTCTTAGTATAAGTATTTACTTTTATTCTCTGTTCCTTCTGCAAAGTATATTAATGAATGTATGTTAATGAATAACTGATGGTAAGTGCATTGTAAGAAAGATAATCACAGATCTATGTCCCAACTAAGGTTGCATACACCTGAGTCTTGCAACCACCCTTGCCTCTACCTCGGGTGAGACTTCATCTACTTCACAGGTGTTTCTGAAAGTGCTGGTAGTTAGGGCTTTGTTGGTACACTCTTGAGTGTTGAACCATGGGTCTACCCCTGAGCCAACAAATGGTTCCATTGACGGGACCTGGAACTGTGATTGTTGGGAACTGAAGAAGAAGAAGCTTTGTGTGAAATAATCTCTATGCGTAGGTGTGTTTCCCTAGTGCGCAGTGTTCTGTTTGACCCGTGAAACTTTGTGCCAAGAAGAGAGGACAGATATGAAGAAAATGAGTCATATCCGTGAAGAAAAAGGTAATATATGTAAGCTCTATACCTTGATAAAGGTAAGAATAGTTAAAAGTCTTAGATCTAGAAGATTTGTGCTCTGCATAAGTAAGATAAGTGAAATTTTATGTTTCTAAATCATGGATCTAGGTATGCTTGATATATTCTATCCTAGCTTCAAAACTAGGGCATTAATAGATGAAAGAAAGTTTGATATGAATAGATCTAATAAGTATAGTGATAGATATGTTATACCTATGCATCAAAAGAATGTCTAGACTAACAAGTGGATGCAGGATCCTATAATTTTTTTTTTGCAGGCTAGCCACCATGATCCTAGTGTGCATTACAGAAGGAGTTGGGGAACATATAAACAGATGAGAGGATTAACCCTCTGTTATATTTGCAGATGAATGAGACATCTTGCTAAAGAATGCCCTAGGAGAAGACCTAGTTTCCTCTGTTGTAAGGCTATGGACCATGAAGTATTGGATTGCCCTAGAATGATTGCTAGGATTGAGAAGCTGATTATGGAACATGAAAACTCTGAGGGAGATCAAGAGACCAAGATTATAGCAGAAACCCAGAAAGAATCACAAAAGATATTGCTACAAATGAAAGATACCTTGAATGACCATCGACATGTTAGGCTATCAGAGATATTCAAAGAAAAGGAGAAAATCGAAGCAAGAATAGGGGACTTTGGCATTGATTGTACTCTTGATGAAGAAGCACAAGTGAACATTATTCCATAAAGAACTTGGGAAGCTATAGGAAAGCTTGCCATGATCCCTTCCCTAAGAGGAACAAGTTTCTTCAGAGGAAAGATAGTAAACCTATGTGGAAGGCTCGCCCAGATACCTATGACTATCAATGGAACTTCGACAGAAGAAGACTTTGAGATCATTAAATTTTTTGAAGATAGCGCCCCATTTACCATGCTCATAGGAAAACCCTAGATTGATAGAGAACAGGCCAGACAAAGAGAAGAATAAAAAGTTTTGGAATAGAAGAAGAAAGAGTTAAAAGACTTTATGACCAGAAGGATCACTCACTTGATTGAAGAACAAAAGAGCATATCTCAGATATTTAATATTAGTACCTCTGATGTCGAAGCTAAGAGAACACTTCAGGATCCATAGAAGATCGAGTTACCTATTTTTGATATAGGAGAATTATTATCAAGGAACCCTAAGAAAGATTTTCCACAACGTGAAGTAACTAAGACCACAAAAGATAAACATCAGAATGGTAAAATCATTATTGAGATGAAACTCATTGGGAAGAAGGCTAGTAAGTTAAGAAAGAAAAGGGCGAAAACTGTAAGGTTACAATAGGTTCTAGAGGACACTTCGCAGTAAGAAGAATTGCAAAATTGGAGCTTCGCTGAGATATCAAAACAATGCCATAGAGTACTTCACCATGATGAAGCAATATAGCCATTGGAACCGATATACCCATTCGACCCCCACTCCAAATGGATCGAAAAGTAGTTATGGGTTACCACTAGACCATTGGATAGCACCAAAATGGATAGAATAGAGTTCATGAAGGCCCCATGTCCGTTGCAAGCAGACCGTTGCTAAGATTGCCTACTTAACCTATCGCGCCACGCACCGAGAATGCCTTTTGCTAACTGAGAATCTGAGCGTGAACCCTGGGATTTACTTACCTTGAGATCATTTCCTTAATATTCACTATCGTCTCTAAATTCCTTTTGCACCTGAGCCAGTTGACCCATGTTTTTATGTCGAACGAGCTCAACGCTGTTGAGAAAATTGTTGAAGAATTTCTAATTGATTTAATGGCTGAGAGAGTCATGTCAGAACGTAGAATGTCTATAGGTGTATAGGAATTGTCCTCGGGCATACTGCCAGCATCCCCTTCCACTGCTCGAGCAGGACCATCCTGACCTCCTTCAAAAAGATGATCTAAGCTCGGAAACAACTTCACCACTATGAAGATGATCCCAAGCATCTTGCCTAAATATATCCCACCACTAAGTGGACTAGTGAATCAAGACTCTATACCTAGAGACTTCGAATATGTTGTAGTCACTATGTACCTCCTAAAAGGGGTGCATGCAATTCATGCTAACCAAGAGAAGCTCACCACACTAAAATTCAGTGTTTTTAACCTTGGAGATCGCAAGGTATAGAGTATGTTAGGCCCGCACAAGTATTTGAATATTACAAAAGGAAATAACCCCAAGATTGTACCGCACCAATGGACCCATAACCTTGCACAGTCAACCCTCCTCAATGTAATGAAGATTCCACATTTCGTGAGGCGTTAGGAAGTAAGTGCCCGTGTTAGACTATTGTTGTCCTGCTACCACGGAGGATACCTATGGTTGGACTGATGCATCATTGTGGATCTGATTCTAATCAATCGGATCATTGGGCTAAACATGCAGGGCCTTGACACACATGAATTTTACCCTGGAAAGACCGTAGAATGTGTTCTGACTCAATGAATAAAAGACACATATGGTGATCTGGAGAAAGGCACACGAGGTTACAAGGTAACCTCCATTGAGAATGCAATAGTATGCTTTGGTTTCCAGCTGATCGCAGGCAAATTAGTCTGAAAAAACAGACCTACATAGGTGACTGGATTTGTATTTAACCTCACAGGGAAGTGTGCGAAGGGACTACAAATGAAATGGGCGAAATACCTTATAAATCAGCTAGAGCTTGACTGTAGACAAGCACAGGACCAAGGGTATGAGTTTCACTTTAGCTGGTTTCTCATACTCATCACCTTCATCATGTGGGAATTTCCCGAGGGAGCCACGTTTCCATAGATCGAACCCTCTGAACTCCTGGCTACAAAGTTCTATACTCTGTGGTACTCCAGTGACATGAACAAATAATGGTAGTCGAATGTCATCTTCCATGAGTACTACACTCAATTGAGGAATGTCATTCAATCTACACTGCGCATTACACCCAATGCTTTTCATAGGTTTCAACCTTTGATGAAATTCAGCATAGATCGTCACTTCACCTACATCACAACATGTGAAGACGAGAACAAACAACAACTCCAGTTATATTACAAGATGATAGAATATGACCTGGAGGAGATTACCAAGGAATGGTCGACAGACCTCCTTTTTGCAGCAGACCCCGCAGAGATGTCCAATGTAGATAGACCTGAAGCTATGTCGGATACACCAGGACCACGCAAGACTCATAAGGATGTGGAAGTTAAATATATCCATAGAACATCCATGAAGACTGCTTCACTCTCACCTACGAAGGGAGGTGATGATGAAGAACTATGGGGCACAGAAGTTGAATAGAGAAAAGGTGAGGTTATCGTGCCTAGGGATGAGGCATATCTCTCCAAGAAAAGAAAGATTACCCCACCGAGGCCCTCATCCATAAAGAAAACTAAGGACACCTGGACCACGCTTAAGACTATGCTTACCCTGGATGATTTTGAATTCTTAATTGCCACGCTGAATGATGTTTCATTAGAGCTCGCGGAAAAGAAGGAAGATGTATTCCACCGGATCACAGGCGAATTCAAGGAAGTGCAGCAGGCACTTCAGTCCATCCAAGTAGTTTCTATGACACCGTTAACAATGGAAATATCAGGAACAAGCGATGAGCCCACATAGTTACACCAGATCGCCAAGAAAGTCGAAGCTCACCTTCAACGTTCTCAAGAAAACATAATGAAAGCCACCCAGGCTTTGGTGCATGCATAGAGCGCACATGAAGAGCAACAGAGAAAGGAAGAACAGGAGTAGCTTGACTTACAAGCGAAATGGGAGGAGGAAAAATCCTAGTTACAAAAGAGCAAGGACCAGTTTCTAGAAGAGAAACTTGGAACACAAGAAAGAGTTCACAAGGCACTGCACTCTATGATGATCATAGAAGTGAAGATGGAATATTGTCTTCCACAGCAGGTGACCCAACTGGAAGAAGTAATCCAACAACTTCAACAACGCATCACGGATCTGGAGCTCCACATCGTGATTTTGACACCCCAAGAGATAAGAGATCTAAGAGAGGCCATTGCTCGAAGCACAGTCGACCGATTAAAAACTTTGGCTTTGGAATGTAGGAAACTAAGCACCAGAAGAGCCCAGACCTATGAAACCCTCGCAGAGAATCTAGAATTGCAGACATTGGAGGCACAACTCCATGAAGAAAAGTAGCATGCAGATGTTCTACAAGCACAGCTAAAGTCTATGACCCCAGTCTAAAGAATTAAGAGGTTCGCAGAGAAATGCACAACCCAACAACAAGTACACACACTGCAAAGTAAAGTAATGGACATGTCTCAACAAATGCAACCACTCCAAGAGAAGGCATGCCAACTATTTTCCAAACTTGAAAGTGAGGGAGATGAACTCAAATAGGGTGTCATCACTACAAAACAGTGCCTGGAAGGACCGCTCAATGACACAGTAATCCAAGAATTTACTAAACAAGAGGTTTTCGCACTACAATAGGTCAAATTCACTCGAGCCAAGCTCAAGGAGTTCGAAGTGGAATTGGTCAGACCTGAGTGACTCGAGACGAATCATGGTTGAGTGTTGGGGGCCTATTGGCCCTTGACCAAGTTTTGAAGATTACTTGGTCATACTTGACCACTTTTGGGACTGCGATAGCTTTCCAAGGAAGGAACGCAATGCGAAGCAAAAAATAAGGAAGCAAGACCTATTTTGGGGTCCATTTTAGGGTTTTGGGTTGATGTAACGAGAAAGGGATGTTGGCCCGTTGGTTTACCCACATTTAGGCCCATTTTGTAATCTATAAAGAGGCAATGTAGATAGTAATATAAGTAGGAGATAGTAATGTAGTACGTCTATGTGATGTATGAATGAAAGCTTAGTGCTAGTAATTGGATCGGTGTGATCAGATGTATCTTAGAGTTCTTTGTGCATGAGATCGGAGAGCTAAGTGTAGGTTGTTATAGTATGATGTTGAAGAGAAAGGAAGAAGGATCTAGCGAGATGCGTAGATATTCTATCCTATGCAAAGTAAGGGTTATTAGAGCTCTGTGCTGTAACTGCTGGACCAAGATAATATAAATAAGACTTTGTAGACGTAGCCCCAGGGTGGGGGTGAACCACGGTAACTGTGTGTATAGTTTTTTAAAATTCTCTCTTATGCATGTATCTCTTTCTTGGATAAGTGCTTGATGTGATTAAGTAGATCTAGTTATGCTCTGTGTTGTTGATGAATGAATGAAAATTAGATCTGATATGTGAGATGCTTAGTGCTTGATATGTTGAATCTAACCTATATTCTTGTGGATAAGTATTGAATCATTCTTAGTATAAGTATTTACTGCGATTCTTTGTGCCTTCTACGAAGTATATTAATGAATGTATGTTATGGAATAATTGATGCTAAGTGCATTGTAAGAAAGATAATCATAGATCTGTGTCCTAGCTAAGGTTGTAGACACCTGAGTCTTGCAACCACCTCTACCTCTGCTTCACAGGTGTTTCTGAAAGGGCCAGTAGTTAGGGATTTTTTGGTGCACTCTTGAGCATTGAACCCTGGGTCTGCCCCTGTGCCAAGAGGGCACTGGTCTCTAAACAATTTAGAAAAAATGCCCAGAAAGTAAAAAAATCAAGAAAAATCAGTCAATCAACTTGAAGGTTATGAAATCAAGAGCTAATCAAGAAGATTCAAGAATCAAAGATAGTATGGAGAAGGTCAAGAAGTGGGAAAAGTTCCAAAACAAGATCTAGGAAAGGAAACAAAAATCAGAGCTCTTCCCTAGTGGAGTCGCCAATTTCAGTTACAGGAGAATCCTCATGTGGACAATTGGATTCCCTCTTGGTATCTAGACCCCTAAAACCAAGACAGAAAGGGTGATATCATTGGTCATTGACATCCTTTTAGATCTAATTAAGCTAATTAATGAAGAGTAAGAATAAAAGTGTACCTTTTTAAATGGTGTTTGTCCTCGCAAAGTCCAAGTTGAGCTTCAATCCCAAGCTCCTGGATAGGTCCTATAGAACAAACAAAGATACAACAAGCTTCCTATTCTACTGAGATTAGCTCAAATACAGATCTATCTACTAGAGACAAGTTTATGTGGAACAAGCACAAACTTGAAAGAAACAAGCCAAGCATATATGTATATTAATGAGAACAAATGAAGAGTACTTACAATCCTCTAATGAAGGTGCAACAACTTCTTCCAGTTATCCTTGTCCAACCCCTTTGCTCAAGTAATCTACACTAATTATGCTTCAATGGAATATCACTTATGGGATCATAAGTTTGGTTTAATTCTCAATCTCCATATCTCTTTTCATGTACTATATGTTTCCTATGAGATCATAGGTTTCATACTTCCAATCTTTTCCTCTCCCTTTCACCATGAGAAGGCCTCCTTATATCTGCTTGGAGAGACCCAACCACTTGAGAGATATTTTGGATAAGTTGAGGATTCCTCTCCTTCAGTTGTGGATCTTCCCCAAGATCATGCCTTGAACTCATATTCGAATCCAACCAACTTCAGAGATTGAGGGGATTCTTCCCTGATTTCCTCCAACAAACCAAATTTCACCCAAAAAAGGCCAGCGCTCCCTCAAAAGGTACACAAAGCATTGGAATGATCTCCCAGAAGAGGGTACAGAGTGCCAACTCTCCCTGACAGTATGTAGGGGAGTGGTCCTTTCAAAATTTGGCTTTTGAGTGGATTTTTCAGTGGAAAAAGCCTTGTACTCCTTGTTAAGTGGTTTCTCCTCTTCAAAACCAGTCTTTGAGGTGTCTTAAGTGTCCTTATCATTTCGTTAGAGGACGCCATAAGCAATATGGAAGTATGATGTTTGCGACACTTGCGGACAAGATACGACACTTAGAACCCTTGTAATGACGACACTTGTGACACTATTGAAGTGAGTAATTTTTATGTGTAACAACTATATGCAGCTTTATGCAACAACGCAACTTATGCAACTATATGAAACTATATTTCAACTATAGGCAACTGTGCTAGTACCACAAACGTATATTGGCATGATAATAAATAATTTCATCAACAACCTACAACTCCCCCTCATCTACTTGTATACTAAAATACCCTTTGCCAATATGCTAGTTGGATACTACAATTCAACTTCCCACTATGCTATGGGAAATGCATGACAATGTTGCATCTAATTATAATAATATAAGAACTCTTTTTGCAACCACTAAGATGGATTTTCGTAAGCCGTTTGACAATCTAACTCTTCATTTTCAAAAATGTACATTACTAAGACATATTTTCATAAACCTTTTGAGATTTATGAGTAGATGATTTGTGGCCACCCTTCACAAGGTGTTTTTATCATCAAGTTATCTATCAAATTTAATATGTAGATATTGATATATATGCCAAGTTCCATGTGGTGTTTTTATTGTCTAATTTATTTGTTATTGTCAAGTTATTTTTCAAATTTAATGTGTAGATATTGCATATATGCCAAGTTCTATGTGGTGTTTTTATTGTCTAATTTATTTGTCCAATTTAATGTGTAGGTGGTTGTACAATACATCGAGCGTACACTCTTTACCTAGCTCAAATTTCAACTATAAATCAAGAACCCTAAAGGTTGTATTTTAAATATAATTTTGGTTTACTTATAGTTTTTTTTATAAAGAATTATAACTATTTTAGAGAACCCCCATATACAAAGTATTTATCCATATACTCATTGTGGAAAATAAATTAGAAAAGATCCCTCACTTCATTCATTTCCATAATCCTAACCTTATTTCTATCCCTAGTCCAAATCCTAGTTTGTATTAAACAATGCATGAGGCTAATCTCAATAATGTAGACCCCTCCTCTCATCCCACATGTTAGTGAAAGTATTATAAGGCTCCAAAGTACACTACTACAAAATGGTTATTCTTATAATAATAATTCACATCTGAATCCTTGTACATAGATGAGAAATCCCTTGATGATCTTAGGGTACACCAATCTTTGGACACTTCTCCCTAACAAAAAATAGTCCCTATTCCAAACTCTATTGAAAAATATCCCTCATTACTCATAATGACGAATGAAATTTATTCCCCTCTCTGAGTCTCCTTTTTACTCATAATTGTTAGATCAAAGACCAACTTGCCACTATAATCCTTGACAATTGTAACCAAAATAATCTCATTTTCCATCACTCCTCACCCCTCTCCTTATCATTGGGGCTTTGTACAATAGGACATAACTCATCTTCTCATTAATAAACATTGTGGAGTCACCCTTGTCATAGGGATTTTTCAAGAGAATGTTGAATGTTATGTATCTCCTCTTGATTACTCTATTATACTCTTAAACATATCATTTGAACAACAATGAAATTCTTTATAAGATGTCCATTGAAATACCTATCAACTCTTTAAAGATAACAAAACCTATGAACTCATCTTTATTGCAATACCCTTTCTATGTAATTATGTGACCAAGACATCCTACATAAATATATTTCTCTCTTAGTTCTAACTCACATCCAACCATTTTGTATGGTTTCACTTTCTCTCTTCCACACATTCCAATTGATACCTTCTCGTCCTTCTACCCAATAAAAAACAATGAAATTATTTATAAGATGATCATTGCAATACTTATCAACTCTATAAAGATGAAAAAAACTATGAACTCACCTCTTTCAATACCTCTTCCTTATAATGTTAAGACCCAACAAAACATAATACATAAATACCTTTCTCTCTCACTTTTACATCACATCAATCTATATCATCTCATATGGTTGTACTATCTCTCTTCCAAACTCTCTAAATAATACATTCTCATCCTTCTACCTGGATGCACTCTCACTCTTCTATTCTCATTATAAATCCCAAACCTCCCCAATGATTTTTAACTCGATATTTTTTTTTCTACCACACACCAATTAACAAAATACATATATGATCTATTATACCTAGTTCCATAATTTCTTGCCCTTTTCTTATCGCTGGATACAACAATGAGGTAGCCCCTTTTTCTTCTATGCCTTCTCTTTTCCTTATCTTTCCATTAGTTTTCAAAATCAACATTTTCTAACATTAAAAAGGTCCCATGTCTTAACACACTTTTATCAAGTTGAATGAAGCCTTGATCCTATTGGGAGTTTTTTTGGGCTAGCTTAGACTTACCATTATCAAATCTAGCCACTTCTTACCTAGTTAGGATCAACTATCACTTCTTTGGTCACTTTTCCAAGATGTCCCCCTTAATGGTCACATTCCATAGCTTTCAACTATGGAGCCCCTCCCAATGGTGACATCATATCTTCCTTTGATCCTCTCTCCTCCATTGGTATACCATTGGTATTTAACACCTCTATGCTTGCATTGAACTTAGGTTGATGCATGCCGCCTCCCACGCTTGCATAAAATAACCCATTGATGTATGCCACCTCTCATTATTGCACTAAATCTAGGATATCATGTGTTGTTTTTGTTCTTTTGATGACTCTATATTACTAGTTTATGATGCCTATTATTCTCACACTCTCCAGATTATCATATGTCACATGGGAATCATGCTATGTCCTTAAATAGTGTATGGTGCCTTAATGAATACACTAATCCTAGAACAATGTATGTCATTTGTTACACTCACTTTAACTCCAAGTTTCCATATGTCACATTTATTCTTGTGATAACCCTATATTAGAGTGTGTTTCCTCTCTCACTCATGTTCACTCTTAGTCGGTTTATGTCAACTCACACCTTTTTCCAATGTCATTCCAGTGTCATCAACTTCTTTCTCTTGGATTTGTTAGAACTACCCTAACACCACAACCTCCCATATTTACCTTTTCATCTATCCTCCATCCTTTCCATAAGAGATCATGTTGGTAATCCTACCTCAGTTGTGGTAAGATGCCAACCTCTGTGATGTAGGTATCTAGCTAAACATGTTCATACACCATCCTACCTCACGTATAAGTAAGTGCAAGTATTTCCTTGTCACTCTTAATCTTATCAATGATTTTATAGTTGAGATGTTATTATTATTGTTAGACTCGCTCATGGTTTAGTTATGTGTTCTAGTTATTGTTCCATTAATATAGTAATTAGAAATTGCTCATCTCTACTCTCCTAATTTAGCCATTGCATCATTTACATGATAGTTAGGATTATTTTTTTTTTATTTCATTATTTACATTTCATAGTTTAGTTTCTATCATTATTATGAAGTGATTAAATTCGCTTGTTCCCCCATGTCAAAATTGTGTGTTTAACATGAAATGTTTGTCTACCAATATTTCTTTCTCATTTGTCTTCTACTTGCCTAACATTACACTAATCCACATGGCACACCTTGTAGTTTTACCTTACACTAATTCTCAAGGCATAGGGGTCTTCACATGTACCATGGGATATATAGGCCTACTTGATAGAGGATTCCCTCACAACAACAATGTATTGGCCTACATTGCAAAGACCCTCATATTTCCCCTATATAATTTCTTGCATTGCTCATTCTTTGCATCTTGCTATTATTCACATCTTATGGATAGAAGTTCCTATAAGGTGAGGTAAAATGTATAGAATCTTCTTTTCTCATAAATTATTTAGCATTCATTCTTTGGTTACTAATTCCCTTCAATCCTCCCTAGTTAATTATAAATCCCTCTAGGATCACCATCAAGTCTTTGTCTAGTTTCAAATTGGTGACTGACTTTGGTTGTATATGGACAAACAATGTTTTAAGGGGTAGCATCATAAAAAACTCAAGCCTATTTTATATTGTCCCTATATTCTTCTTCAATATATTAATGACAATGGTTTTCATTAGTATTTCCCTTCCTTGCTAGAAATCCATAATATCATTTATGTCAATAATCTCAAGCTATATGAGCCATTTATTCTGGAAGAGGAAGTTCAAAGCTGCCACTTAGCAGATAATATCCATACACCAATGGACCTGCACACCTACTACACTTGTCATCAATGAATTACTTCCTATCTTGTTGAATGCCAAGGTCACCATCCCACTCAGGACAAATCACTATCCTAAGTTGTTTTTAAAAATAAATTCTCTCATCTTGTTGAGAAAGTGGAGTCACTCTCTACTAAAACATGGAGGAACTAACATGCCACATTTGCATGTTATAATTAATTAATATTGATAATTCGTTGTACAAGTAAATAAATGCATGTAGAACCTATAACATGGTGCAATTTTGGTTTATATTAATGTCAAGGGTAGCTAAAGTTCACTATCAAAATTGATCCTTCGCAAAAGCACATAAAGATATTACTAGAAAAACAAAGGATAAGAAATGTAATATGGTATTACCATATTACATTGTAATATGGTATACCATATTCATATCTCATGTAGTTTTTTTTATTTTTAAACTTAAAGGAAGCATTACAATATCGACGATAGTTCGTCGCAAGGAAAATTTGTTTTTGGAACAAGCGTGGAAATAGCGACAAAAGTTCATCCCATTTTGCAACAGTTTTGTGTTGCAGATATAACATCTGTGTCATGAGTTTTGTCTCTACCATCAATTTTCGCCACTATTGCCATGATTTTGCATCACAACTTTCCACAGTTCATCGTACTTTGCAATTATTTTGCATCGCACATATAGCATCTGCGTCATAAATTTTGTCTCTGTCATCAATTTTCGTCACTATTTCCATGCTTTTGCATCGCAACTTTCCACAGTTCTTTGCACTTTGCAATGGTTTTGCATCACACATATAGCATCTACGTCATAAGTTTTGTCTCTCTCATCAATTTTCGTTGCTATTTCCATGCTTTTGCGTTGCAACTTTCCACTTTTTGTTTTTACATTGGCATGGTTTTGCGTCCCTGTTGCAACGAATTTTCATATGTATTGTGACGATTTATAAGGTAAACCTATTTTGATGGTGATGACATGTGGAGGGCATATTTCATCGTTGTTTCCATGAAGACCTGGTTCATGGATATAGCGACGAAAAAATAGCAACGCAAAATAATCTTTGTTTTCATGGAAATTGTGACAGATAAGTGTGGCAATACCAATGAAAAAGCGTCGGAAATTTGGTCATATGTAATAGTGACCTTTGATGTTGCTCTTGATCTCTACTGGTATCAACCTGCAAAAAGAGACCAAGTATATGTTGCAACAAGGTAGTTATGAATTCAAATTATACATATAATGTACAAATATTCAAGTATATGAAGAAAACTAACATACATCAACATATTGAAATCAATTTACACATGTATGGAGGGAAAAATAACTCTTTTATTGAAAACGATAAAAGTGAGTAGTTACAACCTGATTCGAATTGTTGACATTGCCTCAAAGCCAACCACCCAGGTTCCTCCACTGGTCCTTCAAGCATCAAATCAACAAGATCGCCCTTCTTCAGATGACCCAAAATGGATATGAACACACCCTATGGTCATATAAGGGAGAAGAAGGAGTACTGGAAAGAAAGTTCCAAAACAAGGGGATACTACTTAGAGGATCAAGGAAAATATGTAAACTTGAAAATTCATTAGCATGATCTCGCACCTAGGTTATCCTCCTCATCCATGCCTTAAAATGTGCCTTTTATACCATCCTTAAAGGGTTGAATTTGTTGAATTTCATTTTTTGTGGGCCCATGGGAGTTTGGGAATGATCCCAACCAAAAAACCCATCTGAAAATGTGGAATATTTTTTTTTTCATATTTTTTGAGGGCATACATGAATTGAAAACTAGCAAGGAATGGACATCCAAAACTTGAACATTGGTGTCCTGCAGATGGCAATACAAATGTTGTTTTTTAGATGAGTTTGATGCAGGAGGATGTGCTTGATTTTTCAATACCAAGCCATCTCAAAAATGAAATTGATGTGGTAAATTGTGGTATAATAGATTCCCCCTAATGTGTGAGGTCAGAAGAACAACTGATGGCCGAAATACATTATAACTATGAGAGGTGAGGATGCATTTAAGTATATCCAATTAAATTTCTTGAATATCTAATCCAAGAATATAAACCATCAATAGATATCAAGTAAGAGTATTATCTTCCCAATTCAGGCCTACCCATGCTCAGGAGTGATATAAGCATGGCCGCCAAATCAAGTACATTGATTTCCATGGGATATATGAAAGTACAACTGATGTCCATGGCCATGAAAAATACACAATGGATCCATGTGATATATATAAAGTAGCAATCATGGCCACAAGGAATACACTCTGGATCCATGTGAAAAGTAGATCATAGCCACAAATGGATACACAATGGAGCTATGTCTCAAAATCAAAATCAGAGAATATCTGGATTCAATGGAGTGAAAAAAATGATCATTTGCAAGTACCAATGTCTTAGGGGTGGTACAATATATGTTGGGTAGGATCACAAAATATGTGATGCTCGTAATTACCCAAAGTCTTCAAAATGATCTGTTGTGGTACAAGTCTACACTATGTGAATAGATGTATTGGGGTCGAACACAATGAGACATCATTTGATTATTGGTCATTGATGTATATCGTTAACAAATAATAGATGACCAACCGATGATGATAATGGGCATCAAGGTGCCATGGTACAATCTAACAAGTGTGAATAAATGAGTTGGTATCGAACACCTGGTAGAATCTATCGATCGGGGGACATTGATGTATTCCCACTTTCAATAGTGAGGGAACCTGCCACTGATGACTGGAATCCCCAAGGAACCATAAATAAGTCTAGATCCCTATCCTAGAGAAATATGTGCTAAATTCGATAGGAAGCGATATGTTGGAAGGAAGGCATTAATGAATCTTCCATCATCTAGCATGAGGGGTAAAAGACGGCCAAATATTTGGAAGGACTCAAATGAATAGATTGTAAGGAACACATCGAGGTGTGACTTTGGAATGCACCAAATGGAATAGCACATGAAAGAGACTCTCTAAATAGTATCCAATAATGAAGACCACTGACAAAGACGAAGAATCCACCAATGAGGTTAGATGGAAACCAAGGTACTACATGAATCCTTACATGTGATGATTTCTATTGATGTTGAACAAAAGGGAAACCACTCAGGTAGTGACCAATTATGGTTTGTCATATGCTAAGTGCAAGGTGTAACATACCCACTACCTAAAATCAAAACTTTTCATTGTTTTCTAAACAATGAGAATCCCCAGAGCTTGTAGCAGCAAAATGCCAATCCCCGATTCACAGGTCTTCTATTTACCTACCCAGATCTCTGTACTTAACCGTGGTATTATGTCCCTTTCCATTGGGGTTTCTGTTTTCAACCATCCCGACTTGCTTAAATGCCAGTTAGCCTCCTAGGCTAAGCTCTTGGTTGCATGGCCTCCTCTATATGACCACGGTCATAACTCCCATCAGGTGTATGGGGTTTCTAATGTCAAAATTCATTCACTCCCAAGACTTGCGATCCTTCGAATTTCGACGTGCTCCCTACGCGTTAGCCCTCCAGGCCAAGTCTATGGTCCACTGCCTTTGGGACCATGGCCTTACCTCCTTTTGAGGCTACTCCTATCGGATTTTCAGGGTTTCCAATGTCGTAAATCACGAGTCCTCAAAACTTGCGATTCTCCGACTCCCGACGCGCCTTTACACTGGCTAGCCCTCTTGGCTATACTATGGTCCATGTGACCACTTACCATATGACTGCAGCCATATAACTTCCCATCGGGATTTTGGGGTTCTTGCTATTGAAGGCAACTTACCTCGTGGATCCCTAACTCCTGATATGCCGATACGGAAATGCGCATGTCACCTGTCCTCCACTGTGACCCACACTCCTGTGACAAATCGAGAAATCACATATTGGGATATCACAATTCCCGTTGCATTATTTCATGGAACTCTCCAAGTCCTGAACCCCGATATGGTAACACCTGTCCTCCACTATCTCCCACTATGGCCCACATGGCTCTCCCGTCGTGATATCACAGATCGCGATTCCAATGTGTGGGAGTTTCTTACCTCAGGAAACTCTGATGCCCCGAACTCCGAATCTTAGGGATCTATTGACACGTGTTCCACCCAATGGATGGTTCTGATATTGTTGGTAAATCGTGGATCGCTATTCCATATGACAACATTTCTTTGTGCTCGGAAACTCCGATTCTCTGATGCTCGACTTCTTTGGACCTCCTGGCACACGTCCTAAACTATGGACGGCTCAGAGCTCATCAGGATATTGCGGATCATGATTCCAAGCTACAAGATTTCTTTTCTCTTGCAAACCCCGATTCTCTAATGCTCGACTTCTTTGGATCTCTTGACACGCGTCCTCAACTATGGACGACTTAGAGCTCATCGGGATATCGCGGATCGTGATTCCAAGCGGCAATATTTCTTTGCTCTCGCAAACCTCGATTCTCCGATGCTCGACTTCTTTGGATCTCCTGACACACGTCCTCAACTATGGACGGCTCAGAGATCATCGAGATATCACGGATCATGATTCCAAGCTGCAAGATTTCTTTGCTCTCGCAAACCCTGATTCTATGATGCTCGATAGTTGGCCTCCCTGTCGGGACTTTTCCCGGTGGCGCTCGATCGCTACCACGTGTCCTTCCATATGGAAAGTCTTGATCCCTCTGGGATTTTTAGACTTTTGACGTCCCCACTCTCAGAACCTCAGGAACTCCGATTTCCCGACATCGAATGTCCCAACTCTATATGTATTTCAGACACCTGTCTCCCTAAAATGGACGGCTGATGGGTAATTGGACCAAGATATAATGGTCTAGATCCGTCCTTCCTGTGCACACTCCAGAGACTAAACTCCGAGCATCTTAACCCAATCCAATGGCTCGGATTGTCCCATTTTGTGCATATTCCACCACTTCGTGGATGTGGAAAGATCACTGGTCCAAATGTTCTTTTGGGTCTTGGGATCTACGATCCCGATTTCCTCATCGTTCATGATGATAGAGGGAAGAAGGGGAAAGGTATGTAACACCCTCGTTACTTCCATCAACCTAACGGTCATGAATGGCTATGGGTCCTCCGACGAGATCTCATCCGTCGACTTATTACATATCACTACACTACTACCTCGGAACCTTAAGAGGGTCGTTCCTCCTCGTACAGGGTTAATAAGACCTGCGCGTTCAAATCCTTTTTCCAAGTTCTTGGTGAACCTTTCTAAGGAGGGAATCTCTGTGAAGAGATCCATACCGGGGCATTTCTGGAAGCAGGTAAGGGTAAACAGCTTCCCGAGAACGGTTGGGCGCCTAACTTAGTTCGACACATGCCTAGCTAAATTCTTTTACTAACATAAGACATACATGGTATTTCTATTATAAACATATATCTAACATTACTTATCAAAACACTGCACAAACATTCTTCTATTGTAATTGTTCACTAGTTCACAATTTATGAGCATATATGCCAGCATATGAATTTCAAGATGTAATATGAGCAAAACACTTATCAGAAACAACTTCAGAAGTGGGTGTGACTACTAAGAGGGGTGCTCGTTTCCACCCAACCGTAGGCTCAACGAATCCCAGTGGATTTACCAATAGCCACCCTCGAGCTGAGACCATGATGCTGTCGAGACTGCATCTCTATGTCTGCCAGTGACCAGGAGCGAAGGCTGCAATCATTCCTCTCTGCTATCACTCACTCTGCGTAATCTAGAGTTCCCCTCGCATCTCCCCTCTCAATATCCTCTTCCATACGCCTTATCCTCTCGCGAGGTTGCATGTGGCACGATTTCCCTTGCACTGATCAGGCCTGATGGCTCTACGGATGGGCGGTTCACCATCCCATCCCTCATCAAGCCATCCGCCTACTAGTCTGCAAGCCATTAATTTTCAGGGTGAATGAGCTACTTTTGGTTCTCTGGGCCAGTGGAGTCCAAATACGGTATTTAATTCTCGGTGGAAGTTAACGCCACCTTTTCAGGTGCCTTCCACCGCCATCGTGGTCTCTTTTCTTCACATTCCCTCTTAGCAATCCTGCAATAAATTCAAAATGTTATTCACATTCATTGACCTCTTCCTACAGGTCCCTTTACATCACATATTCATACTTATGAGTTTGCGATAGTCCTTGGCCAGTCCAGTTTTATTTACAATCTGGGGGAAACAGGGTGTTACAATTCCCTCCTCCTTAAAAAGGAACATCGTCCTCGATGTTCTTAGCTACTAACATGAATTACATGTATAGAAGTAAACAAAATTGGATATGCCTATCTCATGGCATCCTCCATTTCCCATGTAGCCTCATCTGGGCCAAAATGTTTCCATTGCACCTTGACCTGCGCATTGGTTCTATTCCGGAGTGGGGTTTCCTTTCTGTCCAGTATGCATTGGGGTTCTGGTAGAAATTCTCCCTCCGGTTCCACCTGGATCACAAACCAGTCAATTATATGATTAGCATCATGTACATATTTCTTTAATAATGAAGCATGGAAAACATTATGTGCTTTTACTGTGGGAGGAAGTGTTAGCTGATAGGCTACAGGTCCCACTCTATATAGAACTTCAAAGGGTCCACAATACCGGGGTGCCAATTTGGCACAAGCTCCCATTTTCAGGGAACTCCTTTTGGGCTTAATTCTGAGGTATACATGATCTCCCGTTTGGAACTCTCTTGGAGTTCTCTTTTGATCAGCATAACTTTTCTGTCAGTTCTGAGCAACCTTAAGATTTTGTTTTATTCGAGTCACTTGTTGTTCCATTTATTTCAACATGTCGGGTCCAAAATAAATCCTATTTACAGGATTACTCCAGATGACTGGGATATTACACTATCTACCATAGAGGACCTCAAATGGACTCATCTTTAAGGACGCTTGATAGCCGTTGTTGTAGGCAAATTCTACCAATGGCAAGTAGTCTTCCCATTTCCTGGGCTGATGCATCACATGCATCCTTAACATATCTTCTAATATCTGATTTACTCTTTCTGTCTGTCCATCGGTTTTAGGGTGATAGGAGGTACTAAACAACAACTTGGTCTCCAAACCCGTCATCAGTGATTTCCAGAAATTGGAAGTGAACTTTGTGTCTCTGTCAGATATTATCTCTCTCGGCATGTCATGCATTCAAAACACCTCTTTCATGAATATCTGGGTGATATCTATCGCCTTGCAGGTTGATTTGAAGGGGATTAAATGAGCGGACTTGCTCAGTTTGTCCACCACTACCATAATGGCATCATTCTGTTTGGTTGAAGTTGGTAATCCAGTGATAAAATCCATGGAGATGGTTTCCCATTTCCATTCTAGGATGGGTAAAGGGTGTAATAGTCCTGCTGGGTGTCGATGTTCTACTTTAACCTGTTGGCATTCTATGCATTGGGCCAAATATTTGGCTATGTCCTTCTTCAATCCCGGCCAATAAAATTGCTTCCGGGTGGCAGTAATCATTTTATGGTATCTTGGGTGACCAGTGTAGGGTCTTTTATGTAGTTCATCCATGATGAACCTCTTCAAGTCGTCACAATTGGGAATGTACAGTCTATCTCTGTAGGTGAGTAGACCTCCTTCGATCATCTGATAGCCTTTGTATTTTTCTCCAGCGGGTCCTTGCTTTAGGTATAGGGTCACATTTCGGGCGAAGGGATCTATTTCTTGTGCCTCTTTGACTCTGTTCTTGACATCTATCTCGCAGGTACTCACTGCTTCCAAGTGAATTGTTCTCATGCTTCTGCTAAGGGCATCGGCCACCCTATTCTCCTTCCCTTTGATGTGTTTGATTTCAAAATCAAATTCGCTAAGGAGGGCCATCCATCTGGCTTGTCTAGTATTAAGCTTGGGTTGATCAAACAAATACCGCAATCCATCGTGATTCGTCATTAGTACAAACTTCCTTCCCAAGAGGTAATGCCTCCACATTTTCAAGGCATGCACTATGGCAGCCAGTTCTAGATCATGAGTCACATAGTTGACTTCATGCTCATTCAATTTTTGGGATTCATAGAAAATCACCTTTCCTTCCTGCATAAGGACTCCTACGAGCCCTTCCTTACAGGCATCTGTGCACACAAGGAAGTCAGCTTCTGGGTCAACGATTTTCAACATGGGTGCATGGGTTAGTAGATGTTTCAGGGTTTGGAATCTTTCTTCACATTGCTGTGTCCACAGGAATTTTGTTCCCTTCTTCTGGAGGGTAGTGATTGGACAACCAATCTTGGAGAAATATTTTATAAATATCCTATAGTATCCCGCCAATCCCATAAAGGATCTGATGTCTGAGACATCCTTTGGGGTAGGCCATTCCATGATAGACCTAATATTGGTAGGATCTACTGCCACCCCTTCCTCGGACAGAACATGTCCCAAGTAATGTATTTTCTTCTGAAAGAAGTCACACTTGTTGAATTTAGCATAGAGCTGATGCTCTCTTATCACTTGCAGCACAAGTCTAAGATGCTCTTCATGTTCTTCTCTACTCATAGAGTAGATTAAAATGTCATCAATAAAAACTAGTACAAATTTATCTAGAAATTTACTGAGTACATTGTTCATTAAGCACATGAAAGTGGTAGGGGCGTTGGTTAACCCAAACGACACTACCATAAACCCATAATGACCATACCATGTCCGGAAAGTGGTCTTATGGATGTCTTCACCCTTGATTCGGACTTGATGGTATCCTGACCTCAAGTCGATCTTTGAGAAAATAGTCGCTCCTCCTAAATGATCGAATAGATCATCGATCCTGGGCAAGGGGTATTTGTTCTTTATGGTTGCTTTATTAAGTTGTCTGTAATCTATGCACAGTCTAAGGGTGCCATCCTTCTTTTTCACAAACAGGACCGGTGCTCCCCATGGGGACACGTTGGGTCGAATATAACCCTTGTCCATCATTTCTTTCAATTGCAATTTGAGTTCAACTAACTCAGGTGTGCTCATCCGGTAGGGTGTTCTAGACATCGACACCACTCTTGGTGCGAGTTCTATCGAGAAGTCAATGTCTCTTATCGGAGGTAGACCCGGTACCTCTTTCGGAAAACCATCTCTGTATTCCCTCAGGATAGGATGATCATTAAGGCTTGGTTTATAACCTTTGATTGTTTTTAACACCTGTATTGCATATAGGGGACATCCCTTTCGGAAATACTTTCTCATTTGCAGGGATGATATTTGTCTCACCGAGACCGGTTTTTGGATCCCTTGGAGGGTTATCCTTTTTCCTTCTATGCTCACACATTCTAAAGTTTTATGGTAACAGTCCAATTTGGCTTTATGGGCAGCCAACCAGTCCATACCAATCAATAGGTCATATGATCCCAGGGGTAATACATTAAGGTTTTCTTGGGTGGAAAATTCACCCAACATTAATTGGAAAGCTGGTACTACCTCCACTACCTTTCTTTTGGTTCCAGTGGCTAATTGTACCAACCATGGTTTAGTTTGCTTCTGTGGCTGTAGCTTGCACTTATCAATAGTTTTAGGGACTATATAACTCAAATTTGAACTAGGGTCAATCAAAACAGACACTAGGTGGTTGAAAATCATACCTTCTATTTCCACCACTGAAGCTTGGTGGTCAGCCTGGTTATTATCCAAGGCTGCATAAATTTGTGGCACACTCCTGGCCACATCGTTGACTGTGGTCGCTTCCTAAAGGTTATAAACTTTCTGACTGTTCTGTTGTCGGTGTGGACAGTCTCTCTGGAGATGCTCTCCTCCTCAATCCCAACATTCCAAAGGTTTCCTCTTTAGGTTATCAGTATTTACTGGTATAGGTCTAGAAGTTTTATTTCTGTCCACCGAGAGAAAATTCTGCTGGAGTACACTCCGAGTTGGGAAGTTCATTCTGGGATTCTTCTTATAGCTTTTAAATCCCGAGGATTTGTTCCCTTTTATCTGAATTCTCAAACCACTCTTCTGTTTCCAGTCTACATGAGACTCTGCCCGATGTCCATATTGTTCATGACAATATGTTGCCTTTCTTATAGTGTCTTCTAAGGTCCTTGGCTCGTCAAATTCAATTTGGTTCCGATATTCCTTGGGTAACCCACTGATGAAGCGTTGTGCCTTCGCCTTTTTGGCTTTGATGTAGGGTACATATCTCAGTAAGTCAAGGAATTTGTTGACATACTCCTCCATATTAAGTTGTCCCAGTTTGAGTTCATAAAACTCTTTAGCCTTCTCGTCGAAATACCTTTCCGACAAATACTTCTTCCGGAAGTACTTCTCGAACCGTTTCCAAGAGAGGTCCTCCTCGCGGACCCCTTTCATATTCTTAAGGTCTTCCCACCAGATGGAAGCCTTTTCGTTCAGATTGAAAGTGGCCACTCGGGCCTTCAAGTTCTCTGAGAAATCATGGACTCTGAAATATTTCTCTAGTCCAAGTAGCCAGGCCTCGGCCTCCTCTCCCTTCTTTATCTCACCATCGAAGGAGGGAGGTTTGGACTTTTTAAATTCCTCAAATTTATGACTCTTGGAAGTCTTTTTCTTCTTCCATTTCTTTGGAGAATAGGAACTGGTCATGCTGTTGGAAGAGCCTTCTGAATCGCTAGCTTCCTTCTCAGTGGAATCGTCTGGCACTGGTCCTTTACCCCTAGGGTGGACCTTTCTGGATGTGCTCCTCTCAGTGTGACCACTGACATGACCACGATTCTGCATCTCAGGTTCATGCTGCATTTATCGTTGTAGGTCGGATAAGCTCTGTAGTAGAACTACATTAATTTTTGTTTTCTTTTCTTGTTCTTTCATCATCCTTTCATTATCGGCCTTGCAGCTTTGCAATTTGACCATGAGACTCTTCACAGTCTTAGCTAGGTCTGGAGGGGTTCCTATTGCTCTTCTTTCGTCAGACTCTTCATCTTTGTTGTGGGAGCCTTCTTGAGTCACCATGCTCTGCGTTTGTAGATTCCTGCGGTTGATCGTCCACTTGAGTGAAAAGACAAACGTTGGATATTAGTCAAGAGTTAAATACATTTTATAACTTGTGCATAATTTCATAACTCTTTCACATGCATACACAGTTGGGGTTCTTGTTTTTCAAGTTTTAATCCTGGACAAGAGAGTTAAGTCAGGGGATTACTCCTCATAGGAGTGTTTTGAACGAAGTTTATGCGCGACTCGTTCATGATCCCAATCAAGCCAAGTGTTGTAACCATGCTCTGATACCACTTTGTAACATAACCACTACCTAAAATAAAAAAATTTCATTGTTTTCTCAACAATGAGAATCCCCGGAGCTTGTAGTAGCGAAATTCCAATCCCCGATTCATAGGTCTTCTATTTACCTACCCAGCTCTCTGTACTTAACCGTGGTATTATGTCCCTTTCCATCGAAGTTTCTATTTTCAACCTTCCCGACTCGCTTAAATGCTAGTTAGCCTCCTAGGATAAGCTCTTGGTTGCATGGCCTCCTCTATATGACCACGGTCATAACTCCCATCGGGGCTACGGGGTTTCTAATGTCAAAATTCATTCACTCCCAAGACTCGCGATCCTTTGAATTTCGACGTGCTCCTTACGTGTTAGCCCTCCAGGCCAAGCCTGTGGTCCACTACCTCTGGGACCGTGGCCTTACCTCCTTTCGAGGCTACTCCTATCGGAGTTTCGGGGTTTCCAATGTCGTAAATCATGAGTCCTCAGAACTCGTGATTCTCTGACTCCCGACCTGCCTTTACACTAGCTAGCCCTCTTGGCTATACTATGGTCCATGTGACCACTTACCATATGACTGCAGCCATATAACTTCCCATCAGGATTTTGGGGTTCTCATTGTCGAATGCAACTTACCTCGTGGATCCCCGACTCCCGATATGCTGATACGGAAATGCGCACGACACCTGTCCTCCACTGTGACCCACACTCCTGTGACAAATCGGGAAATCGCAATTCTCGTTGCACTAGTTCACGGAACTCTCCAAGTCCCAAACCTTGATATGGTAACACCTGTCCTCCACTATCTCCCGCTGTGGCCCACACGGCTCTCCCGTTGGGATATCACAGATCGCAATTCCAATGTGTGGGAGTTTCTTACCTCTGGAAACTCCGATGCCCCGAACTCCGAATCTTCGAGATCTTTTGACACGTGTTCCACCCAATGGACGGTTCTGATCTTGTCGATAAATTGCGGATCGCGATTCTGTATGACAAGATTTATTTGTGCTCGAAAACTCAGATTCTCCGATGCTCGACTTCTTTGGACCTCCTGGCATGCGTCCTCAACTATGGACGGCTCAGAGCTCATCAGGATATCGTAGATCGCGATTCCAAGCTACAAGATTTCTTTGCTCTCGCAAACCCTGATTCTCCGATGCTCGACTTATTTGGATCTCCTGACACGCATCCTCAACTATGGATGGATCAGAGCTCATCGGGATATCACGGATCGTGATTCCAAGCGGCAAGATTTCATTTCTCTCGCAAACCTTGATTCTCCGATGCTCAACTTCTTTGGATCTCCTGACACGCATCCTCAACTATGGACGGCTCAAATCTCATTGGGATATCGTGGATCACGATTCCAAGCTGCAAGATTTATTTTCTCTCGCAAACCCTAATTCTTTGATGCTCGATAGTTGGCCTCCCTGTCGGGACTTTTCCCGCTGGCGCTCGATTGCTACTACGTGTCCTTCCATATGGACGGTCCCAATCCCTCTGGAATTTCGAGACTTTTGACGTCCCCACTCTCACAACCTCAGGAACTCCGATTTCCCGATGGCGAATGTCCCGACTCTCTATGGATTTCAGACACCTGTCTCCCTAAAATGGATGGATGATGGGTAATTGGACCAAGATCTAACGGTCTAGATCCATCCTTCCTACGCACACTCTAGAGACTAAACTCTGAGCATCTTAACTCGATCCAACGGCTCAGATTGTCCCATTTTGTGCATCTTCCACCACTTCGTGGATGTGGAAAGATCATTGGTCCAAATGTTCTTTTGCGTCTTGGGATCTATGATCCCGATTTCCTCGTTTTTCACGATGATAGAGGGTTGAAGGGGCAAGGTATGTAATTCCCTCATTACATTCGTCAACCTAACGATCATGAATGGCTATGGGTCCTTCGACGAGATCTCATCCGTCGACTTATTACATATCACTACACTACTACCTCGGAACCTTAAGAGGGTCGTTCCTCCTCGTACATGGTTAATAAGACCTGTGCATTCAAATCCTTTTTCTGGGTTCTTGGTGAACCTTTCTAAGGAGGGAATCTCTGTGAAGAGATCTATACCGGGGCATTTCCGGAAGCAGATAAGGGTAAACAGCTTCCCGAGAATGGATAGGTGCCTAACTTAGTTCGACTCATGCCTAGCTAAATTCTTTTATTAACATAAGCCATACATGGTCTTTCTATTATAAACATATATCTAACATTACTTATCAAAACACTGCATAAACATTCTTCTACTGTAATTGTTCACTAGTTCACAATTTATGAGCATATATGCCAGCATATGAATTTCAAGATGTAATATGAGGAAAACACTTATCAAAAACAGCTTCAGAAGTGGGTGCGACCACTGAGAGGGGTGCTCGTTTCCACCCAACCGTAGGCTCAGCGACTCCCAACGGATTTACCACTAGCCACCCCCGAGCTGAGACCACGATGTTGTCAAGACTGCATCTCTCTTTCTGCCAGTGACCAGGAGCGAAGGTTACAATCCTTCCTCTCTGCTATCACTCACTTTGCGTAATCTAGAGTTCCCCTCGTGTCTCCCCTCTAATCGCCTCTTCCATATGCCTTATCCTCTCACGAGGTTGCGTGTGGCACAATTTTCCTCGCACTGATCAGGCCTAACGGCCCTACGAATGGGCGGTTCACCATCCCATCCCTCATCAAGCCATCCGCCTACCAGTCTGCAAGCCATTAATTTTCAAGGCCAGCGAGCCTCTTTTGGTTCTCCAAGCCAATGGAGTCCAAATATGGTATTTAATTCTCGGTGGAAGTTAACGCCACCTTTTCAGGTGCCTTCCACCACCATCGTGGTCTCTTTTCTGCACATCCCCTCTCAGCAGTCCTGCAATAAATTCAAAATGTTATTCACATTCATTGACCTCTTTCTGCAAGTCCCTTTACATCACATATTCATACTTATGAGTTTTCCATAGTCCTTGGCCAATCCAGTTATATTTACAATCTGGGGTAAACATGGTGTTACACAAGGTCACCTATGAATGATGGAAATAGGACTAGGGTGAAACTCTAGGTCATACTCTCATAGCAATGTGTCAGAGTCGATAAGAGAAGACTCGCTAGAAATAAGTCAATGAGGACCTTTTGTACTATCATGAGTGAGATATAAAGATACTTGTGATGATGAGATGTACTTGACTGACATGGGAAGGTCAACTTGAAAGGTCAAATAATTTCCACAGAGTGGTCGACTCATGCTGGAACTTCCTTTGAAAAAAATCACGTACATTATGTGACTTAGGCAGCATGGATTGTGGATTGGGATACATTTGTGATATAAGAGGCATTGACAACCACTCCATACGGTTGGAAGAATAACCAACCGGAGGAGATTATGCTAAAAAACAAGAAAAGGTCTCCTAAATTCATAATAAACCCAAAATATTGAGACACTCACTCATAGATAATGCTTTGTTCAAGGGAGACAAGAATTCTTCCCACAAAAGAGATAGATGATTTCCCCCCTTCTTTTTTTTTTTTTTGGTCTTTTTCTACAAAAGATCATGTACATAAATGTTTTTGCTTACTGGTTGAGTTTGGTTGATTGTTGAGTCTTCTTGGGTCTCTATCCTAGATGTTGATTGCTTACAAAGTGATAGGAAACCTTCTTATTGTTGCATTTCCAGGCAATATTCTTTCTTATCATCTTTTTCATTGGTTGTCCTTGCATCTTGGTCTGATTGTTTGCTTCTTGGTATCCTACTTGGCATGTCTCTTTTTGCTTCCAGTAGTGTTTGTAAATCAAGCTATTATTTAGTCCTTTCATTTTTTGTTTCTTTATATCGAAAATACAAAACAAATTTCTCATTTTTCATTATGGCATTTTCTTTTTCAAGTTCTTAGTATTAATCTTGATACATATGGAAAGATTGCATTTTATTGAAATTGTAGAAGTTGAATTGACAGTCGCATTTTAAAAATCTTAACATCTTTTGAAAATTTAAGATTAGGACTTAGCATTTTGTTTATATTCATTTCTTTGATATGCTGAGTCATAACATCATCAGTTTCATGATCACATATCTTGAGTAAAAAAATCCATTAAAGTAACATTGATTAATTAAAATTGATTAGAAACGATTTTATTTTTTAGAGTACAAAAACAAGCATAGGATATAGGACCTTGGAATAGAATTTTGTGAGTAAAATTCTCCAAGGATATTAAACTCAACATATGTGTCTGACCAGGGAGTGGTGAAATCCATTGTGTAATTAGTGACGTCAGAAATCTTTGCTCACACCAAAGTTAAGCACAAGGTCGCGCAAAGTTGGTTGCAGAGATATCCCTATAATACCTTGTTAGCATCAAAGATATTTCTGAGGATCTATTTGTATATGGGGGCCTTGCTAGTACCTTTACCTCTGTGAGAGGTAGTGCTTTCAATATTTTGAGCTTTTTTACCCTACCCATATGATAGACTTGACTTACGACTGTTCACCTAGGCATTGATTGCATCATGGTGTCTCTAGTTGCTTGACATAGGTATCCACAAAGGTTACTTGAAGAGGTTATTTTGCAGGTACCCTAGGTTAGATAAGGGTTGAAAAACACATATCCTTTATGCAGGATTACCTCTCCGGGGGGATATGACCGTCTGAGTTGTTAATCCCAGGAGGGCCCTTATAACTAATTCTGATACCTCCAATCTTTGAAGGGAGTCTCAGATCCCTCTTGGGTGAGAAATATCTACTCTAGTGAGGGAGGCCCCTTTTCAGCCACTATATGCATTGGCATTTTTTCTTTACTTTGGTGTGCTCTCTGATTATTAGTTGGCCTTAGGATTTTGTATTACGTCGTGAGTTTTCATTTCTATGGTTAGTGTATCCCCCATGACTCCATCAGTTAGTGCTACACATACCATGGTCTTTGATAATTCCATGGGGATGAATCTTTTTGTATTTCCGAGTGGTATGTCAAATCATGATACTCAACCAATACCTTGGGCCTCTAATTCTTTTTCTTTTGGCATTCCATACATGTCTCCACACTTGCTATCCTTTGTCTTTTTGTCTTATGTGAATCCTATTTTTGGGTCTGGGGGCATGATGCCTTAATCTCCCTTTTCGTTTGGTGGGAGTCATATCCCTCAACCAACTCCTATGGTAGGAGGTTGGAATCCTCCTTCCTATAGACCCAATCCTAGCTTCTCTTTTCCAGGATCAAGTGCTAAAATGGGCATTCCTTCTACTTATTACATCTCGTCCATATATCCTTCTTCTGGTATGCCGGTTCCTACCAATGATTTTCTCATGGAGAAATTCCTTATGTCCTCTGTTCTTTCATCCAGGGGGGAGTCAGTTTTATAGTATGGGCAACCCCCTTCACCAATTTCCTTTTTTTGGAGGAAACATTATTCCTCACTTGAGTAACCCTTGTCATGTCACTTTCTGTTCGCAAACGTATTCCTCAGTTATGATGCCCTTACAAACCTTTATGAATTAGTTTGGAGGAGAATACCATATTGTCAAACAGGGTGATGGTGTATACCAAAACCCTTCCTGGCCCGCAATCTCTCAAAATCAGTCTTTCCCAAAAACTTGGTCTCAAATGTCGCAACTAGTCACCGCAAGTCATGTTGGAAACACAAGTCCAGTCACTGTGAGTCATACTGACATTATATCACCAAACTCTACTAGTCATCTTGGAGATAATTCAAAAAACTCTGCAAGTTATGTTGAAGACATGCAACTAGTCATTACAATTCATGTTGGGGGCACAACTCTAGTCACTGCTAGTCACACTGCACAAACATCACCAACCTTTGCTATTCATGTTGGGATTCTTCAACAACCTTTGCAAGTCATGTTGGAGGCATTCATACAATTTATAATCCTCAATGTATAAGATGTAATCCCAAGTTCCTTTGTAAGCTTTTCAAAGGAGGTCACCTAACTCGCTTGTGCCCTGTTACTACCATGGTACAATAAGCACAGTCCTTGTCTGATAGCCCTTCAGGTTATGAGTCGTATTTGGTTTTTCAACATTCTAATCCTTATTTGATTGATACATCAGTCGTGCTGATGTAATATTCGACCAAAAACACTCTTCTTTTGAGGGGTAATGTGTCTCTTGACCTTGTTTTCTTGCATATTGTTCAACCAACGGTCATGCCAATGCAACTTCGACCAACATCACTCCTGTTTTAAGGAATTATGCATCTCTTGACCATGTTGTCCCACATCCTTTTCAACTAACGGATGAATAATTGGTCGTTCTGATGAAATATTCAGTCAATATCACTCTTCTCTTGGAGAGTGACAAGTCTAAGGAACTGACATTTTTGATGCAATATTTGGTAAATCCCACTCTTCTTTTGGGGAGTGATGTGTCTTTCGATGTTAAGAACCAAACATCAATATAGCATACAAAAACCTCTAGAAAAGTACTCAACGCCTTGAAAAAGAGATAATATCAGATAATAAGCCTCTTCAAGGGGGCAACCTCCTTTTACCCCACTTAAATGTTCAAGTCCAAGATG